>JAKUCM010008038.1:0-54006 GCA_023374145.1 Lepidium sativum
AAGCTTTCGTCTTATTATGTCTTAGACTGCCTATATATGTTTATCAATAATCGTCCTTAATCAGCAATTCACAACTCTTGTTCGCAATCCAAAGCCTGATTGATTGAAATCTCATTAGACTGTAAAGGAGAGCTTAATAAAGATAATCTAACTATCGATCAAAATCATCTTTAAGAGTTTCACAAATATGATGGTCTATTGTCTCTTCGTTAATAGGTAATTATAGAGAAAGCAGACAAAATTGTATCCCACTCATTAACAAGAAGAAGTATGATCCTTCATAATATCAAATCTGATTCTTAGCAGTGGAGTTTCTCTTGTTTACTAATTGGTTTTGGATGTATCATTTTACAGATTCCTCACACAAGCGAATCTAACTGTTGTTGGCAAACTTGGTGAAGTGAAAGCTATCTTCGTCTTTGTTGATAAATGTTCTTCCTTCCTCTGGTAATGAAACCTCTTAAAACCCTCTTTGAGAAACCGACTTAATTCTTATGTAAAGCTATCTCAAGTTCTCAACCATCTATGAAGAAAAGAAAAGAAAGAAGAAGATATCTGCTTATTCTTATATTGCCTACAGTGGAGAAAACAAATTTGGAATCTGATTTAATGTGATGTTCTTGCTTTCACACTCGATTGGAAGATTATTTGTAAGAATTTTTCTAAATCTTAGGATTTTTTAAATAAAATATTATTATTTAATATATATATATTTTTTTTAATTATGAGATTTTTGTGAGATGTGCTATTATGGATGGTCTAAATATTCAAGGTTTTGGAGGCCGGCTCAAGTCCAGTGAAGTGGGTCAATGAGGATCAAAGAAATGGTATGGCTGATACTGAATTAGATGGATTATAGAGAAGAGTTGAAGAGGGTAGTGAGGAGAGTACGGAGATGGGTAAGTTGGGCTTACAAACGGGAGAGGATGTGGAGATGTTAGCTGTCGAGACTGAGGTATATCCTCGGCAGGAGCTAACCGCGGCGGAAAAGGCACAGATTCATGAAGAATTTGTGGCTAAGCTGCAGGAACCTAAGGAGACTAGGGGGATAAAGTCAGTTGCTGGATCTGGGAAGTCTCACATGCCAGCAATGACACCTTTGCGTGGAGTGAGTGCGAAAAAGATGGTACTACTTGGAGCGATGTCTCTTAGGAAAACAACTAAGGTCACTAAATCCAAGGAGGGTACACTCATAGAGCAGGAAGATTGCTCACGGAAATTTTAATCATGGTTTTCAAATTCTATTGGGTTTTGAGTCAGAGTGTTGGCTCTAGAATATTTATAAATGTCTTTGTTTATTTCTGGTTTATTGTTAAGCTTGGTTTTCGATTTCAAAACTTTCAAGTTAGTTATTGTGTAATAAGTATTTTGGTTTCTTCTAATAAATTTGAATTAGTTATTTTATTTGAAAAAGAATTAATAAGGACCATACAAGTCATATTTATTCAAATCGTGGGTCTAAGGTGGTTGGATTTTCTTCAAATAGCTCGATTATATTATGTTGGCTTTAGAATGTGGTTTGTTTCTAGTTGCGTTCGTACAATTAAAGAAGTGGGGGGGGGGGGGGGGGGGGGGGGATTGGAGATTAAACTTAGTAGCAATTGGGATTTGCACATGGTCTCGGTAATGTTTAGATTGGAAATATTTTTTGTTGTCCTATTTATATGAATAGCTCTATGATTGTCAAATTTATTATGATATTTAGAACTTTATGTTGGAATTGTGAGGGGTTGGGTAATAAAATTACAATTAATTTCCTTAGCGATATCTGGAGGAAACATCGGCCAGAATTCCTATTCTTATCAGAGACAAAGAACTCTTATTTTTTTCTGGAAAGTATTCAATTGCATTTGAGTTATAAGTTTATGACTACGGTTGAACCAAGTGGTAAAAGTGGGGGGTTGGCATTATTATATTCGGATGATTTTATAGTGAAAGTTAACTATAAAGATAAAAATATGATTGACATTTCATTGGATATTAAGGGGCAACCTGTACATATGACTTTTATTTATGGTGAACCGATTCAAGGGAAACGGGATTATGTCTGGGAACAGTTAACTAGAATGGGTATTAGCAGAATGTTACTGTGGTTGATTATTGGGGATTTTAATGAACTCACGGGAAATCATGAGAAGCAAGGAGGTGTGGTGAGAACACCAACATCTTTCAGGAGTTTTAATCAGATGATTCAGGATTGTGGTCTGGTAGACTTTCCAAAAATTGGTAATCCATGGTCATGGAGGGGAGTTCGACAAACTGGGGTTGTCCGATGCATTTTGGATAAAGGATACGGAAATGGAGATTGGCATGATTTGTTTCCCTTGTCCGAAGTGGAGTATCTGGATATGATATGGTCGGATCATCGGCCATTAATTGGTCGTTTCCAAGACCAGTTATCCATACCAAATAAAAAATTCATTTTTGACAAAAGGTGGATAGGAAATAATGGATTTAGAGAGTTAATTGAGAAGAGCTGGGAAAGATGTTCGATGGGGAATCGTTTATCTTTTACAAAGAAAATAAAGTGGTGTCGTCGAGAGATTTCTCATTGGAGGAGCAAGCACATTCCTTCCGGGCAGGCACGAACTTTGAATCTGCAGGAGCGATTAGAATATTGTAAGAATTCTCCAATTGATAATACAAGGGATATTCAGGAGATAACAGTGAATTTGAGGAAAGTCTACGTGGAGGAACAAACATATTGGAAGCATAAAAGTAGGAACAAATGGCTTAAGGAGGGGGATGAGAATACGAGATTTTTTCATGCTTAGACTCAACAAAGGAAAGATAGGAATAAGATTGTGGGTCTCCGAGATTCTAAGGGAGACTGGGTGACGCAATATGAGGAGGTTGTAGAAGAAGCCTCACGGTATTTTAGGACTCTTTTTGCTAGTGGAGGGCAGAAAACGATGAACTGTGATATAATTGAGACACGAGTTACTGAGTTAGATAATATTTTGTTGATGCGGTTAGCTACCGAGGAGGAAGTAAAAACCGCTTTATTTCTGATGGATCCTGGGAAAACGCCGGGTCCAGATGGAATGACTGCTATGTTTTTCCAATATTCATGGGTAACAGTAAAATCGGATTTGAGACGAGAGAGATTTCCTTAGACATAGGGTTTTTGAGAAGAGTTTGAACAAGACAAATATTTGTCTGCTCGCTAAAACGAACCGGCCAACAACAATGGCAGAATTTAGGCCAATAAGTTTATGTAACATTGGATACAAACTGATATCAAAAGTGTTGTGTTTGAGATTGAGAAAGATGCTTCCAAAGCTAATATCGGAAACCCAGTCGGCATTTATTCCAGGTAGGATAATATCTGATAATATTTTGATTGCCCATGAAATGTTTCACGCATTACGTACAAATAGATCAGTTAAAAGCAAGTATATGGCTATTAAGACTGATATGAGTAAAGCATACAATAGGATCGAATGGGATTTTGTCGGAGCAATGCTCCGCAAGATGGGATTTTGTGAACGTTGGGTGTGGTGCGTCATGTTCTGCATTATGAAGGTTGAGTATTCTGTGCTTATTAATGGTGGTCCCAGGGGGTAGTATAATTGCTCGTAGGGGTTTGCGACAAGGGGATCCCTTATCACCTTACCTGTTTATTTTATGTAGCCGAATGGTTAATTTGTAAGCTTAAGGAGGCTGAGCGAAGTAACTTGATTTCAGGACTTTCCATTGCTAGAACTAGTCCAGCTATATCTCATCTGTTATTCGCAGATGATAGTTTGTTCTTTTGTAAGACATCGACAGACGAGGCCCAACAAATATTAAGAATTCTTCATGAGTATGAGTTAGCATCTGGACAACAGATAAAATTTGCAAAGTCTTCTATTCAATTTGGACAAAGGGTTCCTGTTTTGAGAAGAGGGGCGATTCAAAGAATTTTAGGGATCTCTACTGAAGGGGGCATGGGTACGTACTTAGGTCTCCCGGAAAATCTAGGGGGTACAAAATTAAAAGTTTTTGCGTTTATCAAGGAAAAGATGCAAGAACGTATTAGAAACTGGTCCACTAAATACCTGTCAAAAGCGGGAAAGGAGGTGCTAATTGAGTCGGTTCTAACAGCTTTACCAGCATATGTAATGTCATGTTATAGGCTGCCTAGGGGAGTTGCGCAGACTCTAATTTTGGCCATTTGCCAATTTTTGGTGGGCTGGGTCGGGGGTCGAATAAAGGGATACACTGGCACAAATGGGGAGTGTTATGTAAACCGAAAACGGCGGGGGGATTGGGTTTTAGGAGTTTGGAAAGCTTTAACACGACTATGTTGGCTAAACAAATCTGGCGACTCTTGGATTATCTGGATTCACTATTGGCGAGAGTTTTAAAGGGATGCTATTATAGGGACCATTCCCATGAAGGCGTTGCCCTCATATGGGGTGGCGAAGTTTGGTTTCAGCGAAACACTTAGTGGTACATGGTTGTATTAGGAGGATTGGTAATGGGGAAAACAATAAAAGCTTGGTATGATTCGTGGATTGCGGATACGATGCTACGACCAACACATTGGTCATCTTTGAATATATTTCCCGAGATGACAGTGGATCAGTTTATAGATAACAATACGGGTAAATGGAAGGAGGTTCTGGTTTGTCAATACTTTGATACTAGAGATGTACCGTTGATTTTGGGCATTCCTATTTCAATACGAGAAAGACCGGATTATTGGGGATGGCATTATAATACAACAGGTAGATATTCAGTTAAGTCAGGTTATTGCACTGTAGAGAAGATGGTAAATCCTGATAATAGTCTGGTGGGTCCAAATTTTGAGGTGTTATATAGTTCTGTTTGGGAGTTACATTGTCCAAATAAGATAAAACACTTCATCTGGCAAATATTGTCAGGTTGTATTGCATTAGGCAAGAACATGGTCCATAGAGGGGTTAATTGTGGTGTTGGGTGTACAAGATGTGATGAGGAACAAGAGTCAACTAATCATGCTCTCTTCCTCTTACCACCAGCCCTGCAGGTGTGGGCGTTGTCAGGGATACCATCGTCCCCTAATATTTTTTCTGGGCGAGTCTATTTGGTCTAACCTGGATTATTTATTTCGGATGATGAAAATAAAAATAGACTGGCAGTTGTTTCCTTGGATTTTATGGCAAATCTGGAAAGCGAGAAATTCCTTTTGTTTTGCTAATGTACATGTAGATCTCGGAATGGTATTAAGTAGTGCCATGGAGGATTATAAAGAGTGGTCATCGACTTGTTTAGATGTTTCGATTGCTAGAGATGAAGTCTTCAATCAGTCCTCTATTAGAAAGTCGATATTTGTTTACCCTACCACATCTAATTTGCAGTTCACAGGCTTTAAGTGCTTTGTGGATGCGTCCTGGAAGAATACCGACAATCACTCTGGTTTAGGTTGGTATTGCTTCGCGATTTCAGTGGAGGGGGGAACAGTCAGGGTCCAAGGCTATTCCGAGGAGTTTATCAGTTAACCATGCGGAAGTGGAAGCGGTCTTATGGGCAATGGAGTCTTTAGTGGCCCTGCAAGTCTCAAAAGTGGAGATGTCTACAGATTGTGAAACGGCGGTACAGATTCTCGATCAACCGGAAGACTGGCCAGCTTTTAGTCCCATACCAGGAGGTGTATACAAAGTGGTGTTCTCACTTCACAGTGTTCTCTTTGTCAGTTATTCCGAGGTCGATTAATCACAGAGCGGACTCTTTAGCACGTCGAGCCAGGGAGTTTATCTATGATCGATGAAATATTTATTTGATTTTATATTCATCATCTGTCGTTGTCAAAAAAAAAATATATATATATATATATATTCAAGTTTTTTTTTTTTTTAACACGTGGACTTTGTTTAGCTGAGGATTTTGAAGAAAACAATCGGTTATAAAGGTTTAATGTTTTAGCTGAGGAAATGAACAAAACAATCGGTTAGCAACCATTTGTGTTGGTCCAGTTCCTGGTTGGGTTAGTTTTCGGTTTTAGTGGATTTATGTTTTATTGGGGAAGTAGAATTTGACCCAGTAATTCCGGGTAAAGCCCACAGTGGCCGTTGGGCTTTATCTAAACACATTGAAGACAAATGGTGAGACCGACGTGGCGTTAAAAGACAAATCACATGGGGAGGCAACACGTGTCAAAAGAAGCGACAAAGGCGGCTTCGCGTTGCGGTTAGGGCACGACCTTTGGTGATGGTCCACGCACACTTGTCTGCTCTCTGTGGACCCCATTTTACGATTCTGGGCCCACACGTTCTTTGACTCTTCATAATGTATTCTCCTGTATCAGGTACTTATTTGTATCTACCGTATATCTAATGAATTTTAACTTTTTTCCAATCTTTGATTACAAAAAATTGCCAAGCTATCTATTTTGATTTTGGTACGTTCTCGCATCACGCACGATGTAACAAAACCATGTCGTGTATATATGTGTGTACCTTACACTTATTCTTTTTGCATTTGTTTTAAAGAATTTCCTTACCATAAATAATCAGAAATTAAACGTTTTTCTTGCTATCCAATGAACCATTGTACAAAATCTCAGCACCAAGTTCTTAGAATTTTTGTAAGGTCTAGCTAGTGTTAAACTTTTTAGATATTTCACAAGTGTCTTGTGGGACCGAGATAAGGTTTATGTATACTAATTGCGAGCTTACATCTTTTCAAACATATATATTATATATTATAAAATACCAAATATCTATATTTTCTACTGAAACAGTCAAACACAGAAATAATACAGAATCTGTTATTGACTTTTAGGTTTTGGGGACATCGACTTGTCCCTTGTCGATCTCCGATACACTTGTAGAAAACAGCAAAGTATCAAACTATGTCCCTTGGCGATTATAGTCGTGAAAAATATTACGATTTATGCATCATATCTATATATATTTATAAGTCATGCAGTGCAAGAAATAGTTAGTTGGTTGTAATGTCATTGAGTAATTAACGTTACATGAAAACCTGTCATGTGGGAAATGTCGACCTATATATATATCCTTATGATAATTACATCTAACAACAAAACTAATCATCGACAAGATATATGCACAAAAGTTAAGAAACCTTGTAAAATTATTTTACTAACGCTATGTTGTGATTAATAGTGTAATTAATATAAATAAGTAGTAAGGTCAAAAAAGGAAAATAGATCAATTTTTTGTATTGAAAATCTAAAACATCAAATACTTAGATAAAAAAAAAATCATAAAATATTTTTATTATGAGACATAAAAAGTATCAACTATACGCACAGAAATACTAAGATAATACATAATACATACGTCAATTATATATATCTTCTGTTTAAATAATAAGTTATGGGATTGAACATAATAAAACCCTAGCATTCATGTTACATACAATATGAAAAGCTTAATTTTGACCTGTCAGAAATATATCAATCCATTTTGAAGAATGTTTGGCTGAAAAAAAGACTGCTTACTTTTTGTAATCTCCCACTATAAAATATCGAAACTTACGCCGATGTTAAGTTTCCCATTAAACACATACATCTTTATGAGATCTACATATGAGGAGACAAAGTTAGAAAGTTAGCGTAAAACAATGCAAAGTGTTTAAAGGTCTCAAAGTAAAGACAAAGAGGCAAAACTGTTATTGGGATAAACAAAAGAAGCATATGCATCAAAAACCCTAATTCTCCCTTTTGTTCAATTCAATGTCTAGCTAGATTTTCGCTCCTTTTATTAAATAAAATCAATATAACCGGTCAATTGGAGGATGCTATAACTACGAGAGAGAAGACACAAGTTTTAGTCTTTTCTCTTTCGTTAGGTTTTTCTCTGGTTTGGGTCGGTGGATTCATCCGATCAGACAGAAGAAGGGGCCACATAACACTACTCTTTTCTTCTTCTGTAAACCCATACATTTGCATGTTCTCTCTCTACGACTCTTTCTTCTCTCTATCTATATCTGCATTTATTACACGAATCTCTCTGCCTTAAGCATTTATAACAATCACGATCTCTTCAAACCTTCCATATCTCTTTCTATTTCTATAAATATCTATATTGATATTGGTCTATAAACCGTCTTGGTTATAATCTAAAGTCATCTCTTTGCATCGATCGCTACTACTACACGTATAGATATGTTGAGGAGTATTTGCCTCTATTTCCTTTTCATCGTTTTTGTTATCCTTTCTCGAACTTGTTCATCCGATTGTCGCCATCTTATGGAGAAGAAGTTTAGTGTAAATCAGGATCACTTAAATAAGGTAAGCCCTTTTGCTTTGTGTTTTATAGACCTTGGAGTCTTTGTTATGTTTGAATGATGTTATGGTTTTCTTCTTGTTTATGTATTCAACTGATGTATGAATATTTTCTTAATCGAGAGAGTCTTTGACGGATTCTTCTATCTGGAATCGTGTAATTTCTTGTAGTAATAATTTGAAGATCCGATTTCTTATATGGACGATCGAGACCATATCAGTGTATATATAGCTTATTTTCTCACAAAATTTTCCTTAATCGAGATACTCTGGTTCAGACGGATTTCAAACCAATGTTTTTCATCCCGAATCGTATAATTTCTTGAATTTTATAATTGGAACATCCACCTACTTCTAAGCATTGCAAATTAAGTAGTTGGGAGTAAATTTATGGTAGAGTACTATAGCTTTAATATTTCACAAAAATTTCAATATAATTTGGTTTAGATTCAACATACTTCGTTATTAGTGTAATACCATAAGACAACAAAACAAAACTGATACATACTAACTCTTATTTCATTGTACAGAACAATGAAGAGATAACAAAAGTGGCTACTATATCAACAAACAAGACCAACACAACATGGAGCCAACCACATGTTGTAGCTAATCATGGTGATGTTAAAGGTCAAGTCAATGGAAAGAGGACGAAGAACAATCACAAAGTAAAACGAGCGTCGTCAAATAGAGTCTCTAGGACTTGGAAAGTTCCTAAATTTTTAAAGAAGCAACCTATTTCAGATCATGAACATCCTGCTTTCAATCTCGATTATATGCAGCCCACAACGCATCCGCCTCATCACAATTAACGATCATCTAACGATCAGAATTTATATTATATATATCAAACTTTTAAATCACGATCCATATTTGTACTCGTTTGATGTATGGTCAAAAAACGACCTAGTTTTCTAGCTTTATAATTTATAAATACATATATTAGATTAGTAAACAATCTGCTGATTTTTTTTGTTTCTTTCAGAAATGTTAATTATTATCGATTACCCCTACGCAAAGTATATCATCTTATATAGTAAAAAAAAGAAGAGTTAATTAATATATAAATACTCTTCTCGATTGTACTTGCATGCATATACCATAATGTACGATACATATTTACTCGTCTTTATATGCACATGCATGTATGTGATCATTTCGTTGTTTATTTACAATCTCAGTACATGTAGTTCTATGTTATAATTAGTCTATTATTTCAAATTGACACAAACTATATATATTATTTTTGTAATTTAGGAGTTTTAAGCCATATGGGAAGAGGTTGGACTATTTACAGAAGTAGTGTAATCCACGAATAAACTCCCACATGCATATATTTAAATGGGTCGAAAGTATGAACTCACGTCGAGATAGAAATAACTATAACATGATATGTTTTAGTTTCGTATATTAAAGGAATCGAACTTACCAACTTCTTAAAGTTATATGTCCGTCTCTACCCACTTGACTACCAGCTTTTTGTCACACAAACTAAATATATTGAGGACATTTACATATTCATTCGATGATTTAAAATATATGAGCTCACTAGAGTCAACTGGGTTATTTAAATATATGGAGATGAGTTCGCGTGCACAGTCACTATTAACGATGTCTTTAAAGGACGAAGATCCCGCGTTTGGTTCCAATGCAATTGGCGGATACAAGGAGATGAGTAGTGGGGCACGTGCCTCATATACTCTTTTCTTTAATTTTTTTACATACATTTATGTATATTCAATTAAGAAAATGTGAGAGTGTGAAGCCCAAAATAATTAAAACAAAAAAATGTTCCAGTAAATTTTTGTATAAAAACACAAAAACTCTTCACATAAACGATAAACTTAAAGATATAACCAAAATTATTAAAACTGAAAAAGAGACATTAAAAAAATATGTTATATCGTAACCAAAACTTTTTGACCAAAATTTTAGTCAATATAATTATGATCAAATGATTTTTAATTCTTAACGAATTAATTTGATCATTAAATAATCAAAATATTTTAATCAATCGATATATTATTAAAATATTGTAAACATTTTTTGACGATAAATTAGAAAACAACTCAATTTTAACCTGTTAAAATCTTGGAAATGTATGTCAAAAATTTTCCTTGTCTTTATTCATTGCGCACTCTCGGCTCTTATACACAAAGAGGAAACATTATACATTACCCTAATTACATTAACACTTAGGAACAAATAAGTAGTTAAACGTAAGGACAAATAAGGAATTTTGTCATGATGTCGGCAAGCTGTGATGTTGTCGAAACATGCTGAGGAGAAACCACACCACGAGTGATCTCATTGCGGATGAAGTGACAATCATTTTTGATGTGTTTTGTTCGGGGCGTGAAAAACAGGGTTCTTCGCAAGACTGATGGCCGAGAGACTATCATAATAAATGATTGTAGGAGTGCTGCAGTCGATGCCAAAAACAGGTAAGAGCTCTCGAAGCCAAAAGATTTCACTAACCGTGTCAGCCATAGCTCTATATTCTACCTCTACGGAAGACCGTGACACAACATCATCTTTCTTTGTTTTCCAAGACAACGGGGAGCCACCAAGTTGGATAAACCAACCAGTTAAAGAACGTCGTGTGATTGGGCAAGCACTCCAGTCAGAATCACACCAAGCAATGAGTGTGAGGATAACATTTGCCCTTAGAAAAATTCCTTGCCCGTGACTCCCTTTCAAATACTTAACCACTCGTAGAGCAGCCTCCCAATGATCAACCTTTGGAGCATTCATGAATTGTGACAAGATATTAATAGAGTAAGAGAGTTCGGGACGAGTATTGCCAAGATAGATGAGTTTACCGATGAGACGACGATAGGAAGTCGGATCACTAAGTAATTCACCTTTCGCAAGAGCAAGTCGATGGTTTTGTATAACCGGAAACGCATATGGCTTGGTTCCAAGAATTCATGTAGAGGATATGATGTCAAGAGCGTACTTTCTTTGACACATATAGATACCGGTGGAATTACGGGCGATTTCAATTCCTAAGAAGTAACGCAAGACACCGAGATCTTTCATGTGAAAGTAAGCGCTCAAATATTTCTTAAACTCGTTAATAAGAGGTGTAGAATTCCCTGAAACTATCAAGTCATCCATGTACACTAGGACATGAAGACGATCACCATGTTTTGCCAGCATGAACAAAGAGTAATAAGAGACATCCTGAGTGAAACCGTACTCTTTAAATGTTGATCCCTGCTTTGCGAACCAAGACCGTGGAGCTTGTTTTAAACCGTATAACGACTTATGAAGACGACATACTTGGGTTTTATCCTCTGTACGAAACCCAGGAGGAAACTGTATGTACACCTCCTTGTCGAGATCTCCATGTAAGAACGCATTATGGGCGTCCATTTGGTGAATCTCCCAGTCACAAGAGACAGCATGTTGTAAAAAAACCCGGACAGTGACCGTTTTAGCAACCGGAACGAAAGTTTCATTAAAATCAATGCCTTCCATTTGATTGTTGCCAAGGACAACCAGTTGTGCTTTATGACGTTCTAACGTGCCATTAGCATTATACTTCAGCTTAAACACCTATTTACAGCCAATAGCTTTCTTACCAGGATGAAGAGTCTCCACAGTCCATGTACCATTTCCTTCTAATGCATCAATCTCTGTCCGAACAGCATTTCGCCAATTTTCATCAACAATAGCATCCTTATAGAATTGGGGTTCAGTGGCAGTAGTGAGCGCACAAAGGAACACTTGATAGGTGGAAGAAAAATGAAAGCTTGATAAAAAATTATCAATCGGGTATGGTGTAGGTATTGGAGACGGCTCGCGTAACAAATAAGTAACATAATCTGCAAGACGAACTCGTGGAAGTTTCTTGTGATGACGACGATCCAGCTCTTCTGGTGTTGGAGAGTCTGGGGACACAGGAGGTGAAACAGAAACAGCTAAATCATGTGATGTATGATCAAGTGATGGTGGAATCGGAGGCGTAACCGGCAAGGCACCCGAAGAAGGAGTAACCAAGGGACTCGGGTGGTTCGAATCAGCGGGAGATGCCTCGGCTGCAGGTACAGGTAATTCCAGGGGAGGAATATGCTCACAAACTTGTGGTGACAGAGAATCAAAAGGTAAGGTGAAGATAAGAGGTGAGTCCTCCTCGTGAAACACTCTTGGAAGAGAAAAAGACGAAAGCAATTCCGAAGGGACTACATTCGATGATTCATGGAAGGGAAAGTCAGTCTCCATAAATTTCACATCTCGAGATACACTTACAGTTCCAGTATCAAAATTATAAACTATCCAACCTTTCTGGATGAATTGATATCCAAGAAAAACAGATTTGTTACTCCTATAAGCAAATTTGTCACCGTCATGCTTTTGATTATGAACATAACATAAACAACCAAAAACATGGAGATGTTGGAGAGGTGGTGGCCGATTGTAGATCATTTCAAATGGTGTCTTCCCATCCAATACTTGTGTAAGAGTTCTATTGATGAGATATCCCGCAGTAAGAGCACAATAACCCCAAAACTTAATCGGAAGGTGAGCTTGAAAACGAAGTGTACGAGCAACATTGAGAATAAGTCTGTGTTTTCGCTCCACTATAACATTTTGCTGTAGAGTTCCAACGCAAGACGTTTCATGAATTATTCCAGTCTCAGCAAAGAAAGAACGAAGACACAAAAATTTTGAGCCATTGTCACTTCGTATTCTCTGAACATTAGCATTGAACTGACGTGTAACTAAAGCAAGAAAACTCTTCAAATGAGTCGGAGCCTCTTGTTTCGTGGTAAGCAAGTAGATCGAAACCGCACGAGAGTAATCATCCACTATAGTTAAGAAAAATCGAGAACCACACAAAGCTGAGGTATGATAGGGTCCCAAAGGTCACAATGGATCAGTTCAAAAGCAAAACTTGTTGTATTATTGCTCAAATGAAAAGTGTCTCGAACATGCTTTGTGCGAATACAGATCTCACAAGTCTTTGAATCAAAACTACTAGTATTAGAAAGCATCAATAAATTCAATGCTTTAGAAGAAGGATGTCTGAGGTGGAAATGCCAAATATCCAAAGGTTGAGAAGAAGTTCCTTGAATCACTGCTGCCGCGGCAATTCTCAAAAAAATAAAGGCCATGTTGTTGTTCACCCGCTCCAATCACCATCCGAGTGATGCGATCTTGAACCACACAAACCTTATCAGTTATCTGAAACACACAACCTCTATCACGAGTCAACTGAGAAACGAAGATGAGATGACATTGCAGTTCAGACACAAAATAAACATCCGACAAGATCAATGAAGACCCTATATGAACTTTCCCTTGACATGTCGAAGTAGTAAACCGACCATCAAGAAGTTTGATAAGTACATGAGACATATCAAACACCTCAGAAAGATAGTCAAGAGAACATGTCATATGATTAGACGCAGTAGTATCAATAATCCATGATTCAACAAATAACTTACCTTTGAGCCTATCTGCAGTACCTGATTTCCAGTCGTTTAAAATCCGAACTAATATCTTCCATTGCTGATCACTGAGACCGCTTAAACCCACTCGATCTGAGGAGGTTAAGGACATAGCATGATGAGCAAATTCTGGATTTTGGCAGACGTGATTTGCGGAAGACGTGTTGGATCCTCGACATACTTGTGCTTCATGCAAGATCTGAGATGGTGTCAAACTTGTGATACGACCACCATTTGAGTTAGGAGCAGTACGAGGCTTGGATTTGTCAACCCACCATGATGGATAACCAATATAATGGAAACAATGTTCGATCGTATGTCCTGGTTTGCCACAGCCCGTGCAACTTATGTTTGTAGATCGAGCATCATCTCGTACGGGTTGTTGACGAGAACTCGTCTGAACCGTGAAACTCACACCATCAATTTTCTCTTCATGAATTCGACACGTGATTCTTGATTCTTCATCTTGTGCCAACGTGTTGTATGCTTCTTCAAGTGTAGGTAATGGAACTCGTGAAAGCAAGGCGGATTTAACACTTCCATACACGGACTCATCGAGACCCATTAAGAATTGATGCAGCTTATCTTCCTCTCTTTCTTTACGCACTTCCTCCATTGTTTTTGCCTGTTGATAGTCTGAAAGACTCCTCCAGAGTTGTGTGAGCTTCCTGTAATAGGTTTCAAGTGCAAGACCTCTTTGCCTACAGGTAGCAAGTTCTATTTTGAGACGTTGGACACGTTGTCCATTCTTAACACCAAAACTAGCCTTAGTGTGTACCCAAAACTCGTATGCCGTATCAATATGTGACAGTGAATCAGTTAGAGCATCCCGAGACAGTCAGTTTCATCCATGAAACCACAAGAGCATTGTTTGCTATCCAGTCTTCGGAATCGACGGGAGGTTGAGGAATTGTGCCATCTGAAAATCCAAATTTCTTTCTAGCCACCAAAGCTAATTGAAGATTTGTTGCCCACTAATCGTAGTTGTACGCATGAAGGAACCGTTTGGAGATAAGCATTCTTGGATTATCTCCCAAGGTAAGGTCGTATGGTTATATTGTTCTTCTCGTGGTTTCAACTCGAGGACCATAGGGCGCAGAACGTGTACCCCCCGTGGTAGTAGCTTGAGATCTAGAGCGTGGAGGAGGTATCACCCATATTTTAAAAAGAAAAATTTATCGATTTAGAAGTAATCGATAAATCAAGGTCAAACAATCGAAGGAAAAGAAGAACACGTGTAGTGATGGTGATCTCAGAAACAACACTAAACCCTGATACGATGTTAAAACCATGGAAACGTATGTCAAAGATTTTCCTTTTCTTTATTCATTGCGACATGTCGGCTCTTATACACAGAGAGGAAACATTATACATTACCCTAATTACATTAACACTTATGAACAAATAAGTAGTTAAACGTAAAGGCCAATATGACCCAATATAACCATGATTTTATAATCATAAATTGGTCGTAAAATAATTGTTTTGGTTAATTTTTGATAAAAATGAAGGATCAAAAATCGTTCGTTGGAAATTTTTGTTGGTAAGAAATTAATCAAAACCACTATTTTTTTACTAATTTATGATTATAATTATTATCAAAGTTGAGTTGTTTTCTAGTAGTGAGAAGAAAACATTCAGCCATCTTGACGTGTTAATCCTCTGTTACTTAAATTTTGTTTTTTCACTATATTTTTTTTTTTTAAACTTTAGGAGGAATCAATCTTATCGAGGATAAGTATTTTTTTATAATATAATATAAAATTGTTGTTAACATTATATACAAAACATAGATAAAACTAGGATACTTTTATAAGATTTTCTTTTTTTATATATCATAATGGTTTTGAGTTTATATACTATTACATATGAATTTGTGCGATACACGAGTTTGAAACCCAACTTTATATAATAAAATAATTAATTCAAATATATATATATATATATATATATAAATGCAACAATATTCAAGATCGTTAGAATTGATATGTGGAAGAATCTAATTGATTACTAAAAAATATATTTTAAAATATATAAAAATATGATAAAATTCAAGATGGAAAAATCTCAATGATTACTAACTTTTGAAACCTAGCTTTATGTAATAGGATATTGCAATATTTTGGATCGTTGAATTTGATACGTGAAGAAATCTTGTTGATTACTAACTTTTGAAAACGAGCTTTATATAATAGGATTCTAATTTTTGAAACCTAAATTTATATAATAGGATACTGCAAAATTTTTGATCTTTTGATTTGACATGTGAGGAGTTTCGTTAATTACTAACTTTTGAAACACAACTTAATATAATAGGATATGGCAAAAAATTTGTATCATGAGATTTGACACATTGACAAATCTCATTGATTACTAACTTTTGAAACTCATTTTTATATAATAGGATGATTTGAAATATATATTAGTTTATTTTATTTTAAAAATATATCACTAAATTTTTTTTGATCATTAGATTTGACGCGTGAAATGATTTTGTTAACAAGTAACTTTGAGAAACCGTACTTTATATAATAAGATACATAATTTTTTTGATTGTTGGATTTGATACGTGAAAGAATTTTGTCAATAAATAACTTTGATAAACAAATTTTAATAATAAGATTAATATTCACAATTCCGTTACAAATTAGGATTCTTTTTTTAATTAGGATAATATATATAGATAAAATATTTAGTTATAAAAACATATATCAAATATTATATTTTTATAAATTTATTTTTGTTAAGAATATAAAAATATTTGTTTTATACACAAATTGGTTCTTAATTATTTTTAAAATATAATATTATTTAATTTAATAATTAGTAAGGATTAAATATTTATCAAAATTTTTCCTTTAAATTATTAACATTATAGTATTTATCAATATTTATAGTTCCACATTCTCTGCGATTAAATAAAGGTAACTATAATCACTATTTAAATTTAGATATTTCTTGCATTATTCAGAAATTTACAGAGAGTAGATTTTATTTGAAGTCTACAGTCGTAGTAGACTTCATATGAAGTCTTTAAGTCAACGCAGAGGTTAGTTTTGCAATTGACTATTTTCTGGATACGAAGAGTAAACTTCAAGTGAAGTCTACACATTCTTGTTCGAAAAAAAAACAGAGACTTCACGTGAAGTCTACTGAATTCTAAGTCAGTTTTAGAATTGACTAAAAGTTTGAATTTTACGTAGACTTCATATGAAGTCTACCCGAAACAGGAAGAATTTAATAGAAGTTTGCATTGTTTAGAAGAATTATTTTTGTAGTTGACCAAAATTAGAGTTTTTTTTTACCAAAACATCTGAAAATTAATTTGAAATCGTAAACTTCAGGTGACTTCTCCTGGAAGCAAGGAGACTAAGTCTAATATTGTTTATATAATCTTTTACAGGAAAATGGTTCAACTATGTGTTGTTTATGGAGAGTGGGTAATGAAAGACTTGTGTTGGTATTTTGAGGTTGATAATTACAAAGGATGAAGAATATTTACAGAGGATGGATGTACACATGGTAAACTTCTTGGAATGGTACAAAATGATTTTAGAATGTTGTGTAATATTATGGTATTCATGGATGATGATTTTATAAATATGTTATTTTATAAAGAAGTCTACATTAGTAGTCTGTAAACAAAGTCTCCTACACATGGACGAAATCTCCTAAACATGGAGACATTAATGAAGTCAATGATGTTTTACAAAGGTAATACATCACCTAAGTAAACAATAATGTTTTAAAAAATAAATATATCACCTAAAACATTATTAGTTACATTGCTCTCACAAAGATAATGAAAGAAAGATACCAAATAATGAGTTTTTGCTTGCAGCCTAACAACAAAAATATAGGTGGTATACAATCAGGGGTGCAAGGTATGCCGACTTCTCTGTGCCCAATATACCAATCTCATTGTAAATCTCATACATAACTTATCCCTCATGAATCTCATATAAGTATCACAAAACATATGCGGCCATGGTATCCCGAGTACATGGCATTCGAGTACACACCACAATCTCTGCTTTGCGTATTCTAAGGCAAAGATCGTACTACACACTCGTGTTTGCACAGTGCCACTGACATGAAGACCTTGTCTTCTAGGAAATCCAATTCACACATAATGTATGGCACAATGACTACAAATAGCCTCACGCGATCTGCCAGGTCTCCAAACAATCCAACTACAAAATCCCAAACAACATGCGCCTACCAGGTATTGATATCCGCAAAGCAATCCGATGGCGGATACTTACATTCAATGAAACGTAAATGTTGTCCATTTTATCTCCTTACATCTTGTCGATGCGGTTAAATCATGGCTCTTCCCCTAAATAGTAATCAAGTGATCCACCAGGTAAGCATTTCCCTTCCTCGTCTGCGTTCTCCGGAGAATCGAGAAACTCTTGGAATTGGTTATTCCACATCTGTTGAAATCTGGTATCAACTATGCAAAGTATGTTATACCAGAACCATTCGGAATGCCTTACATAGCGACATCTCAGAAGATTAATCCCAACATCTATGTGTTGCATCAAATATGTAAGAAACAAAACAAATCAGTTAGTATACAAGAGAAGTTTACTAAACAAGACTACTACAGAAGTGTAATATAGAAGAGAAGACTACTTTAGAAGTCTACTTGAACTCGAATAGTCTACAAGAGGATTCTTCCCGAGAAGTCTACTCTAGAAGACTTTTATAGTAGTTTACACGAGAAGTCTACTCTAGAAGACTACTTGTAAGTCTCTTAAACATAAAGAAGATAATTAGAGGAGTTTATGGAAGAAGTTTACCGTGTTCTCTAGCCAGTTTGTAGGAGTTTTCAGGGTCTTGTACCATTCAAAAATAGAACTTGTAGTCTTTTTTCTGCTTGAAGTCCCTGTAAATTCACAAGTCTAATTATACACGTTTACAAAGTTCATTAATGAAGTTAATAGAAAATGTGAGAACTTACGGTTCCTGCTTCAATCTTGTACTCCATTGTTCGGCCTTAACAACGTCTACGGGTGAGAAAGGATCGTAGCCACCACTTATCTTATTTGGGATAATGCCCTTCGCTGTGCTGTTTTCTTGGTATGGACTCAGCTGTGTTGGAGCTAGCTTCTTGATCCGTTCATAGAACTTTTGTTGCACATGTTTGGTTTTCTTTTCTTATTTCTTTCTTTGCACAAGTTCAAAACCTATACTAGGGAGTTTTTCATCCAACAAGACAACACTTTGCTCAGTCACACCATTTACACTCTTGCTTGGGAGATCATGATCTATTTATAAAATTCAATTTTTGACACACCAAGTTACAATTTTATTTATAAAATATCCATACTACATTGAGTTAACATAATATGCATAAACATTACAAAGATGCAAAGAAACAAAAACAGATACAAAGTTTAAGTTCAAAACAAAGCAACCATAAAACGATAACTAGATGTAAGGAAAACTACTTCGATGCATTCTTTGTTTTACGTAGGTGATAAACTCGGTTAAGTGTTGTAGAGGTTTTAGAACTAACCCTAACTAGCGGATTGGTCTCCACATCATCATGATTGTATTTGTCAACTGGAAGCTACTCATTGGATTTCAACTACTTATTTGATGCGACTCTAAGTGCTTTTAAACACTACTCAATACCCAACACTCTTTCAGTCAGACTGTGAATCTCTTTTTGACAGATGTGCATACCATCCAACATCTTTTGTTCACCGCTATTAATCCCATCCATCAACTACTGCAACATATTCTTACAGCATTGGTCCATGTACTGCTTGAATTCTTTGGTTGAGATGTTATCTGTCAAATCATATGTCGAACACTTCCTAAACCTCTTTCGACTCATAGTTAATGCATCAGAATCATCATCTTCTTCCTCAATGACTCTCTTCGACCCACTAGCTTTCACTTTAATGATCAGGACACCCTTATTATTCAGTCAAACTTGGTACATATCCATGACCAATCTGGCCAGACTTAGACGTGTGGGCTTTGAAGGCTTCAATCTTTCAATAAAGGTAGCATATATTGATAGGAGGCCTAACATAACCCAATTTTCATGGGTTTATCCTTCACAGTTGGCAATAGCAGATTTCTTCATAACTTGGTCTTCAATCTGCTGGCACTCCGAGAAGCTCCCAAAATCTTGCACTTCCATTGTAACCTCATTTGTAGGCGACTCAAGGTCCTCAACATATGCACAGTTTAGCCCAGTCAGGTACTCGAAGTGAGAACCTGATTGGTTCCACACCAATCAGACACCAAATCTCACAACTCTTCTTACATTGCACCTGGAAAGTGAGCATATGATATACAAGTCTCCAAGCCCAGGAAAGCACCATCTCATGAAACTTCAGAAACACGCCAAGCTTTGAGTTATATAGCTGATCTTGCTCATCAACCCTGAGGACTTCGGCCAATGCATCAAGCAGCCTAGAATAAGAGAAAATTTGACATACTTTGCCAGGTACTATAGTATGTGATACTCTTCGTTGGATGAGGTTCAACACCTTTACCTGAAAATCCGTCAGGGAAATTGTGGTATATCTATCTTAGCACCTTTAACAAGATTCATGAATATGAACACCTTCTGAATACTACAACAATAGTCAAAGTCTTCACATTAATCTTCAAATAAAATTCATTATAAACTCTTAAGATACACAAGAAAAACAAATTTCACCCATTCATAGATTATAAACTTCTTTTTTATGGTTACAAGCTTTTTAAAAACCGATTCATATTCAGATTTTTTACTAAAATCTATTCAGCAATCTCAATAAAATTCAAAGAACTAAACCGTTTCATATTCAAGTTTTTTCCAAAATTTATTCAACAATCTCAATAAATTCAAAGAACATTTACACCAATTCATATTCAGGTTTTTTCAAAATCTATTCAAAAATCTCAATAAATTCAAAGAACTTCTAAAATGATTCATACTCAGGTTTTTTCCAAAATATGTTCAACAATCTCAAAACTAATTTATGTGAATGTTATTTTCAATCTCAAAAAAAATTGTAAAAGAACAAAAAAAATACAACCCTTTGCCGACGGTGGAAAAGAAAATGTCAACATTGTCTAGAGATTTTAAGACAGCTAGAAGATGATGAGGTGTGTTTGGCGTAAACATGCATCAAAGAAAATATGATATGGTCAGGCAAGAGTGAAAATTTTCACAGATCTAGAAATTTAAAAATTGTATTTTTGAGAAAAACATACCTTTTTCAGATCTAGAAACAGAGAGGCGGCAACTGGTTGGAGATATGCGGTTGCAAGAGGAAATCCCTTCAGATCTCGAAAATCAACGGCAAAAATAGTCAGATGCGAAGGAAGAAAATAGGAAAACAACATGAAATAAGAAAAATAGAGGGTAAATACCTTTGGAATCTCCACCGGTTGAAAGAGATTCATCGACGATGGTGAGATCCGCCACCGGAATCAGTCCTAAGAGTTAGCAAAACAAACCAATTTAGAGGAGATAAACATATGAGGAAAGAAGATGAAGGATCGAAGAATAAGAGAAACTGAAGGAAAGAGCGACACGAGAAGAGAGAATCGAGCGAAGAAGAAGAAAAAATGGAAGAAGGGAAAAGATGCAAGGCGAGAAGAGAAAGAAGATGAGAAATTTACTTTTCGTCAGAGATGAGAGGTGAGAGATGAAAGAGTAAAACCAAAATGGCGCTAAGGTTCTTATGATTTACACTTGACTCAAAAATTTATATATAGGGTAACTTTCAGTTTACTGCTTGGTAAAATTTGGTTTACACAACCAATTTTAATTTCCAAATTCACATGTAGACATCAAGTGAAGTCTACACGAGAATTCTACACAATAAAGAGACTTTACGTGAAGTATACAGTAGAAGTCTACGAGGCAAAGAGACTTCAGTTGAAGTTTACATGATAAAGACACTTCAATTGAAGTCTACAAAAGAAGTCAATACAGTGAGGAGACTTCAATTGAAGTCTACTACCGTAGTAAACTTCCAAAGAAGTCTCCTAACTTCGTAGACTTCATAGGAAGTCTTTTACACTAGACTTCACATAAATTCAACACTAACCCCTAAACTCTAAACCACAAATCCAATGATTCTCATTAACATTAAAACTTATACTTTATGAATATGTGAGTAATTTACCTCTTTTGTTCCAATTCTACATTTATAATACAAAAACTACAAATACCACATAAATACCAACTCAAATTGCTAAACTTTACGCCATTCTATGGTTTGCTTATAAGTTTGATGCCAAATGATCTTTGCTGATTTTCTTTGACTTTGTTAAAGCAAATTTTCTTTAATACTTCATATTTTTTTATTAGTTTTTGTGAACAAAATTTATAAATATATAACAATAATTATCATTTTACTATCACGTACCTAAAAGATTTCATTTGAAGTCTTCTATAACCCCTAAATTCTAAATTCTAAATGACCGCAAGTCAAATTTTTCTCTACAATATGGAATGTAAGACCAAAAGACTTATAATTTTTAAATATAGACACAATTTAACTCTTTTATGTTATTTCTACATTTCAAATAGAAAATTTCCAAAATCTCACATGATTACAATGTCTTATTATCCTCAACCTTAAACTATGACATAGTTTGTATATGAACTTTGTGGTTTATTACTGGATTTTATAATCAAAAGTATAAGCATATATTTGTGATTAATATTTTAATTTTATATTAAATAGATAAGTAAGTAGAAAACTTCACGTGAAGTCTGTAATACCTACAATGGGTATAAAGGTAATTTTGGTTCAAGTTTTTGTTTGGTCATTAAGGGTAAAACTATAAATTCACTACTCTTGTGTGTTACTTTAGGAGAAATAATCAAATATGATATATTTTTGCATTCAAAATAAAATTTTGGTATATTTTTGTCATTTTCCCTAGCTTTATATTTGGATTGTGGATAGGGATGCATATTTTCCCATAAAGCTAAATATTTTAAAAATCTATTTAAAACTATATTTATCTTATTTTTTGATTATATAAATACTGAAAATAATTGATCATTGGATTTGACACACATGGAGTAATTATGTTAATGAGTAATTTTGAAGCATTCTATTTTATATAATAAGATACAAAAAAAAATTTGATAATTGGATTTGACACATGGAAGAATCATATTCATAAATAAATTTAATAAGCCAAATATTATATAATGATTAATATTCAAAATTCCTTTTCAAATTAGGATTTTTTTTATTAGGATTAAATATATAGATAAATATTTTGTAATCAAAACATATATCAAAAATTATATTTTTCTAAAATTTGTTTTGCTAAAAATATTAAAGTGTTTTTACTTTTATATGCAAATACAATAAGATTCTTCTTTATATAACAAATTTTTTTGTTAAGAATATAAAAATATTTGTTATATATACAAATTCTTTCTTTAATTATTTTTAAAATATAATATTATTTAATTTTATACTTAGTAAAGAATACACATATATGAATATTTTTATTTTAAATTATAAATAAAAATAATTACTACAATAATTTTTATATTAGGAATATGGATAGAGATAAATATTTTGTGATAAAAATAAATATTTTAAAAATTTATTCAAAACTATATTTATCTTTTTCTGTTTGGAATATATAAATACAAAAAATAATTAATAGTTGGATCTGACATGTAGAACAATTATGTTAATGAGTAATTTTGAAACATTTTATTTTATTTAATAAAATGTAGTGAGGAGAAAAAAAAATGATAAAGTGTGCCCTATATTAAATAAGGTTCTGGGTCCGCCACGCAAACATGAATAAATAAATACTATAGATTATATTTATGTAATAAGAGTAAATTAGATCACAGCAGAAGAACGTACTCATCTGTTAATCCATTAGATCCTACCATTACATTGATTTATATCGAAGAAGATTATATTCCCCAATTTGTATTAGTCAATCCACCGTAACTATATCCTTTGGTCTGAAACGAAACCATTTATTTTCGTTTGTTTTGTGATGTGCCTCCTGATCCTTGACCACCTAAAATTTGACACAGTTTGTTATATACAAAAAGGATTACAATGTCCTTGTGATTTGGATATGACTTGATATGACATGATTCATATAAGTTAATTAACCCCTTTGAATTGAAATAAGTGTAAAAGAAAAGTTGCCGTGATTCGTGAGGTTTAACAAAGGAAATTATTGTCTATTTTGAGGACATTAAACTTTATTTTGGGAAAATAGCAAATCTAAAAACATAATGAAAGTGAATCGCAAATAGTATGAATTATAACACGTGAAATTAACTAACAGAAAAACACTACTTTTTGGGTTAAAGTATAATCGTAACACATCTTTTGAAGTCGTGAAATTGGGCTTGAGTTGCGAAAACAAGGTTGAATCCATATTTTAAAAAATTTCTGAATCTCAATTTTTTTTGTTAACCGAGGTACTTCAGCTTCTAAGGAAGTGTGGATTCTGATTAATGAAGATTTCATATTATCTTCTACAGAGAACCAAATTTTCCGATATTAAAAATCAACGCATATAAGTTCTGTTTTCTAAACGAATTGAACTCGAGATCCTTTACATCTTTAATACCTAGCCATTAACCTATTGTTTCGTCTGAATCTCATATTTTATCTGTTAGGATGTCAGGTTCTAAAGTATTCTAGAACCGTAAATAAACATTGTGTATAATTGGAATATTTCCCTAACTGTATTGTAATAGGAAATATTCTATAAGTTAGGAAACCAAATATCGTGTAGAATGTTGGATAGTTAGGGTTTGTGTGAGACACTCCAATTATACACAAGGTTCATTTACGGCTCTAGAACATTCTAATCCTAACATTATCACTTGGAATTATGTAATTTCATAAAGTGGAGCACTAGTTGAACCCAACAATTTGTATATAAAAGTAGCTTATTTGTTAGACCGATTACAAGGTGGTGGAAATTCACATGGTTTTTTCTTGTTTCGTCTTGAAGAAAATAAAGCATGTCTCTCATTAGTAATCTATGGTTAGTACTTAGTAGTATATGTAGCTTTAATGGTATTACACTACATGTAGTTGATGATTCTCTTTAATGCATGAAGAAATTCTATACCGGTTTAACGCTTCACTGTTGTTTGTGTATGTGAATCATATCTCGGAAAAGTGTCTTCTTCACCCTTCATTTGGTGAGCTCCCTCAATGGGCTGTTATTGGTAAGTTTTGTGTGTATGTGTTTTCATGGTTTGGTGAAGATCACTTTTCTCTTCTATCTCGAATGAATCATCTCTGTTACAGGAGATACTTATCCGGTGGAATGTGCGTGTTTGGATTGTAGCTCTTCACAAATCAGAAGCATATACAAGCATTTGATGAACATTGAAGACTATAGAGAGAAAATGAAGTGGCTGAAAGTGTTCAACAAGTATGATCTCTACAGCAAAAGCAAAATCCGGATTAACGTGGAGGAAGTGAAACCATACAGTACCAATTGTAAACATAATAGATCAAGCTATGGACCAAGACAACACAAACCCAAGGCCCATTAACGAAACTCAACTCTGCAGCAAATTGTATTTCCAATACAGAGGAACCAACGATTGTACGTTGTTTAGCAAAGGACAAGCAAAATACAGAGAAGTTGCAGACATAGCTAAAAGAGTCGTTGCTTTACTCTTAATTAGCACAAGTTTTTCTTGCACTTTTATTTTTTTGTTCTTATCTCTAGAATCTTCTATCCCAACTATATAATCAGGTTTCAAACAATGTAATTGGGTGGTATTTCCATGTAATCTACATATTTCTAGTTTTGTTAACTATCTTCTCTAGAAGATTCAATTTGAATCTTTGCTTCAAAGTCAGAAGCTCCTTGGTTTTGTTACTGGAGATATACAACCTCCACCATCCAATGTTCCAGTGACCAAACAGAATATTGTTACTCAAATCGTGAATCCAGACTTTGAAGCCTGGAACTGCACTGATCAACTTATAAAATCTTGGATCTTTGGCACTCTTACTGAAGAAGTGCTTGGTTATGTCTACGAGCTTTCTTCCTCTCATGATGTTTGGCTCTCTCTTGCAGACAACTTCAATAAAAGCTCTGTTTCGAGAGAATTTGACTTGCGTCGTCGTTTACAACTGATGACGAATAGAGGTAAATACCTTTCACAATATTGTCAACAATTTCTCTCTTTATGTGATCAACTCAGCTCAATAGGAAATCCTCTTAAAGAATCTATGAAAATATTCACATTTATCAACGGTCTCAGTAGGGAATATGACACTATCTCTATTGTCATTCAAAGCTTTATGTCTTGTTTTCGACCTCCAACATTCAATGGCGTTATGTTTAATGTTGCAAGCTTCGAGTCCTATGAAACAACCAATGATGTCACTCCTTTCACAGCCTTTCAAACCCAAAGATATGATTCTAATGACTATAAAGATCGTGGAAATGGAAACTCGTATGGTCGGTCAAGAAACAGAGGCCGTGGAGGATTCTTAACCTGGGGTAGTGGTTTTTCTCAGCAGGTCAACTCCTCGGGAAGGGATAAATCTCAATCAACGGGTTCCAACAACAACTCTCGACCAGTTTGCTCAGATTTGTGGTCGTGTTGGTCACTCGGCTCTTAAGTGTTGGAACAAGTTTGACACTTCCTATCAGAGTGATGATGCTCCTTAAGCTTTAGCTGCACTGCGTACATCTCATGACAGTGGAAAAGAGTGGTTTCCAGACTCAGGTGCGTCAGCTCACATCACCTCAACATCTGCTCCATTGACTAACCCACATCCATATTCTGGTCCTGAAACTGTGATGGCAGCTGATGGGAACCAACTCCCAATCACTTATGTTGGGTCTATAACACTCATCACTTCTACATGTAGTATTCCACTTAATGATGTGTTTGTCTGTCCATCTTTACAGAAATCTCTGTAATCAGTTTTGAAACTATGTGAAGATTATCCTTGTGGAGTATACTTTGATGTTAATTATGTTCGTGTAATTGACCTAGAAACTCAGAAAGTGGTGACAAGAGGCCCACGGCGTGATGGTTTATATGTGTTGCAGAATCCAGGATGTGTAGCCTTCTTTTCCAATCAATAGTCAACTGCGAGTAACACAGTCTGGCACCAACGTCTTAGTCACGCAAATTTCCAGATATTGCAACAACTAAAGAACAACAAGGTGGTCGCTGTTAATAAGAACAACAAGGTGGTCGCATGGGAAAGAGCTCTCAGCTTTCTTATTCTTATTCAGAGCCTATTGCATTGGAACCATTATATTGAATCCATTGTGATCTATGGGGTCCTTCTCCAGTTGTATCTGTCCAAGGATTTATATATTATGCGATTCTAGTTGACAATTTCTCTCGTTATTCATGAGTTTATCCTCTCAAACTTAAAACAGACTTCTTTGGTGTACTTGTTGCCTTTTAAAATCAAGTGGAAAATCAGTTTGGAAGAAAGATTAAAATCTTTCAAAGCAATGGAGGTGGTGAGTTCATAAGTAATCATTTCCGAAATCATCTCAAGAATCATGGCATATCACATATGTTGTCATGTCCTTCAACCCACAACAGAATAGACTTCCGGAACGGAAGCATCGCCATCTCATAAAGCTTGGTCTTGCAATGTTGTTCCAAAGCAAAACACCGCTGCGGTTTTGGGTCGAAGCTTCTACTCTGCTGACCACATTATCAATCTACTTCCCACACTTTCCTTGCACAATAAGACTTCATCAGAGTTGTTACTTAAGAAAGCTCATGATTATGCTTATTTACGAGTTTTTGGGTTCGTTGTTCAAACTGTAACAGAGAAGAAGCTGAATACTCCAGTGTTATTTCTCAAAAACAACGATTACAATTTAAATAGACTTCAGTCTAACTGATTCCTAGAGACTTGGTCATTCCTACAAAACAGGATGACTTATTCAAACTAATTGAAACAGACTTCAAACTAGCTAAAACAAATGGATAACGTAAGAACCTGACAACATTTATTCTTCAAATCTTCCCCTAAACTGAAACCGATAATTTTCAGTTTAACCTTTCTTCAAACACACACCCAAGTTCTTTCTGAGTTTCTCAAACGCATCAAGCTTCACGGCCTTCGTCATTATGTCTGATAGTTGTTCTTCAGTAGGACAATATTCTAACTTGATTACACCTTCATTCACTAGCTCACAAAGAAAGTGATACCTTACGTGAATGTGCTTACTTTTTCCATGTAGAACAGGATTTTTCGATAACTTAATTGTCGAACTGTTGTCGCAGAGTAGAATCGTCCCATCACCTTGTGCACGTCCCATCTCTGCTAACATGTTTCGTAGCCATACCGCCTGACACGCTCCACTCACAGCTGCTACAAATTCGGCCTCTGTCGTTGAAAGAGTAACGATCGGTTGTTTCTTTGAATTCCAGCAAATAGCTTCATCTCCAAACATAAATGTATAGCCTGAGGTGCTTCTCCTATCGTCCCTCATCACCAGCATAGTCACTATCCGCATAACCCACCAAAGTATCATTTCCACCTCGTTTATATTGAACACCAAGTTCGATTCTACCTTGTACATATCTTAAAATTCGCTTGGCTGCTAACATATGTTGTTCAGTCGGTTTCTCCATATACCTACTTACCAAATTAACTGAGTAAATCAAATCAGGCCTGGTCACAGTCAAGTACCGTAAAATTCCGACGAGTTAGCTTGAATCCTGTTGAATTCACCAATGACCCAGCTCCTTCCTTTGTCAGTTTGTTTCCTGGAACCATAGGATTTTTGACAGGATTGCAGTCTTCCATACCGAATTTCTTCAAAGTATCCTTTGCATACTTTCTTTGATTGATGAAAATCCCTTGTTCATCTTGGATAACCTCCACTCCAAGAAAGTATTTCATTCTCCCAAGGTCTGTCATTGAGAACTCTCTCTTCATTGACTCATTAAAGACATTCAACATCGAATTCGAGCTGCTTGTGTAGATTAGATCATCTACGTACAAGCTGATGATTAAAGTGTCTCTTCCCTCTGTTTTTACGAATAGTGTGTGCTCGCAGTAGCACTTCGTAAATCCTTCTTGAAGAAAATATCTCTCAATCCTGCTATACCACGCCCTTGGTGCTTGACGTAAACCGTACAGTGCCTTGTTCAGTTTGTATACTTTCTTTCTTTCATTCTTTAACTCGAAACCCTTGGGTTGCTCCACATACACATCTTCATTCAATTCTCCATGGAGAAAGGCACTTTTAACATCCAGTTGATAGACATTCTAACCCTGTTGTGCTGCCAAAGCTAAGGTTAATCTTATAGTGTCCCACCGAGCCACTGGTGCGAACACTTCGTGAAAATCAACTCCATGAGTTTGCAGAAATCCCTTTGCGACTAACCTGGCCTTGAACTTGTCTACATCTCCGTTTTCATTGAATTTAGTTTTGTATACCCACATGACTCGTACTACCTTAGCTCCAACATGTAATTCAACAAGTTTCCAAGTGTTGTTCTCCTCTATGGAACTTATCTCTGTCTCCATCGCCTTCCTCCATTTTTCTAGTTTGACTGCGTCTTCGAACTTCTCTGGATCTCTGGTTTCAACAAACATGACCACCAGCTCCTCTTCATCTCCAACTGCGAGGTTACAATCATAATCCTGCATCCATACTGGTTTCATTAAAGTTCTTCCAGTTCCACTTCTTCCTATGCTTGTCACTTCAGCTTCAGGTGAATTGGATGCAGGTTGTGAGCGTGTTCTTTCTGTTGTGTGGCCTGATTCTTCAAAACGTTCATCTTCAATTCTATCTTCACCTACTTCTTCTCCGCTGTTTCTTAAACTTTCTTTTTCTCCTTCTTCTTCATCATCAAAGAAAAAATTCTCATCTTCCAATTTTTCTTCCCAGTTCCACGTTTCTTTCGCATCGAACTTTACATCTTTGCTTATTATGATTTTCTTTGTTGCTGGATCATACAACTTGTATGCTTTGCTTGAGAGAGCTAACTCCAAACATAACACATCTGATGCTCCTTTCGTCGAGTTTCACTCGCCTTTCATGCGGAATCATCACGAAAGCGACACATCCAAACACACGCAGATGTTCAATGGATGGTTTATAGCTACTCCATTTCTCCACAGGTGTTACATCTCCGAGAAGAGTCGTTGGTGCCCTGTTGAGGATATGTACTGCATATTGTACTGCCTCCAGCCAAAATCTCAGAGGCACCTTCATCCCAAAGAGCATACATCTCACCATATTGATAATGCTCCTGTTTTTCCGCTCTGCGACTCCGTTTTGGTGAGGTGTGTATGCAGCTGTAAGCTGTCTTTTGATACCATTTTCTGTACAGAACGCTTCAAAGTCTTTTGAATTGAACTCTCCGCCGCGGTCTGTTCTTAAACACACAAGTAACTCGTCAAGTTCCTTTTCTGCAGCAATTTTGAACTCCTTGAATGCTTTGAGAGCCTCCAATTTTTCAGATAACATCACCGTCCAGCATTTACGACTGTAATCATCAATAAAGTTGATGATGTATCTCTTTCCACTCTCTGACATTGGTGAGATAGGACCGCATATATCGCTGTGTACCAGCTCCAAACCTCGGCTAGCTCTCCATGTGCTCTGTTTTGTAACGTTGACACGATTTTGCTTGCCCTTCATGCAAGTTTCACAGACTCCTTCCTCCACGTTAATTTTTGGTAAGCCTTTTACCATTCTTTTTTCAGCCAGCATCTTCAAGCTAATGTGATTCAAGTGGCCATACCTTGTGTGCCAGATCGTATCCTTGATTTCGACAGAATTCTGCAGGATTTTTGCTTCAGTCTCGTCACCGGCTTCCTTCACCTTCGCCACGATCACAAACATCTTGTTTGAAGTCATAGATGATTGCATAAGCATTCTCTTTTGTTGTTTGTGCCAGATTGCACATGTATCGTCATCAATGGTGATTTGTAGCCCCTTCTGCTACAGCTGGCCTATACTGAGGAGGTTATTCTTCAGGTTTGGCACGTAGTAAACAGACGAGATAATTTGATTAATCCCGTTAATTTCGAGACGAAGACTACCTTTTCCTTCTACGTCCATTCGTCTATCGTCGCCCAGCTTTACCTGTTGGCGAAAGGATCCATCCAAGTCAAGAAACCATTCTCTAATCCTGCACATATGAATACTACATCTCGAGTCCAAGTACCAGATCGTCTCTCCATATGTGTCTGTGTGTTGAACTTGGGCCATTAACAGCACATCCTCATCAAATTGAGCATAGTTAGCTCTTCCTTCCCAGCTGGGACACTCGTTCTTAAAATGCCCCATCTTGTGACATTTAAAACATTCAATGTTATTTTTGTCAAAGCTCCTGCCTTGTCCTCCAGCTCCTCTGCCTCGTCCACCTCTTCCGCCTTGGTATCCTCCTCTTCCCTTGTTGGGTGAATATTCTTCTCTTCGTTTTTCACCCTCAATCTTGAGAACATGATCCTCACTGGTGTGCTTACTGAGATTTTGTTCGTGAACTTGTAGAGAGCTCTGTATCTCATCGACCGATAACTCTTTAATATCGTTCGATTCTTCGATAGCACACACTACATAGGTGAACTTTTCAACAAGTTTCCGAAGGATTTTCTCAACAATCTTCGCATCCGGCATGTCCTCTCCGAGATTTCTCATGTCGTTAGCAACAACCATCACTTTCGAGAAATATCCTGCGATCGTGTCTCCTTCTTTCATGTCCAACACCTCAAAATCTCTTCTCAACCTCTGCAATTGTGCACTTTGGACCCGTTTGTTTCCATGGTATTTTTTCTTCATAGAGTCCCAAATGTCTTTTGCTGTGTCCTTCTTGACTATCGTCTTCAAGATCGTCTTCTCAATTGAGGCGAAGAGGTAATTTTCGCCTTCAAGTCCTTGAGTTTGCTCTCCGCAAGCTCTGTTCGTTGTGGCCACGTTAATATCACACCTCTCTCCGGTTGTGCCACACCAGTCTCGATGAGATCCCATCATTCTTTAGACCTCAAGAGATTCTCCATGAGCATTGCCCAATGCTCGTACTCACCGTCAAATTTTGGAATAGACAACCTATCTTTGTCACTCATGTTTTTGCTTACTGCGTTTCACTCGATTTTAATGTATTAGCTCTGATACCACTTGTTCAAACTGTAACAGAGAAGAAGCTGAATACTCCAGTGTTATTTCTCAAAAACAATTATTACAATTTAAATAGACTTCAGTCTAACTGATTCCTAGAGACTTGGTCATTCCTACAAAACAGGATGACTTATTCAAACTAATTGAAACAGACTTCAAACTAGCTAAAACAAATGGATAACGTAAGAACCGGACAACATTTATTCTTCATTCGCGTGCTACATATGTCTCAGACCTTATACTCAACATAAATTTGAGCCTCATTCACTTCAATGTGTCTTTCTTGGATACCAATCTCAATACAAGTCGTGTCTATATATCTCGGAATGTCATCTTCGATGACAAGTGTTTTCCTTTTGAAGATAAATAAAAGAATTTCATCACACAACACACATCTGGTCTCTTACACGCCTAGCAATTAGTAGACAAACACATTTCTGTTCCACATCACTTGCCATCACTTCCACCACAACCTGCGGAATTCTATAGGGACACTCTAATTCTTACTCCACAAGACTCTGTTGATACCAATCCCTCTGTCTCAGCGGTCTCAAAATCTGTCTTAGATCCTCAAGAAAACTCCAATTCTACTGCTACTTCATCTCATCAAATGATAACAAAGTTCAAGGCGGGAATCAGGAAACCAAATCCAAAGTATGCTTTTGTTGCGAGTAAAACAATTCATCCTTTACCAAAATATGTGGCAGAAGCATTAGCTCATCCTGGATGGCATCAAGCAATGGTGGAAGAACTTGAGTCTATCTACGAGAATTAAACGTGAAGACTAATTCCTCGTGAGCAAGGTATATATATATTGGGTTGTCGGTGGGTTTTTAATGTCAAGTTGAATGCATATCCCTCATTTCAAAAATACAAAGCTAGGCTTGTTACCAAAGGATTTAATCAAGAAAAAGGTGTAGACTTCACTGAAACATATAATCTAGTGGTTCGAACTTCAACCATTTGCATTGTTCTGTCTGTTGCCACATCAAAAGATTGGAGCATTACTCAATTGGATATCAAAATGCATTTTTGCATGGATACTTACAAGAATCCATTTTCATGATTCAACCTCTAGGTTTTGAAGGTACTTCTAGACCTGTTCATGTGTGCTCCTCGCATAAAGCCTTGTATGGTCTCAAACAAGCTCCAAGAGCTTGGTTTGACAAGTTTAGTCACTTCCTTCTCGAGTATGGCTTTGTGTGTATTAAGGCTGATCCCACTCTGTTTATATATCATCATAATGGTGATGCAATGGTGCTAGACATTCTTTTAACCAGTTCTAATCAAACTCTGTTTAAGGATCTTATTTTAGAATTGAGCATGATGTTTACGATGAGGGATTTGGGAAATTTACATTACTTCTTGGGTATTCAAGTACAAGCTCATTCACAAAGATTATTTATCAACCAGACCAAGTATGTTGAAGAAATTTTGCATCATGCTTGCATGTCACACTGTAGTCCCATCCATACTCCTCTTCCATTGCGCCTTGACTATGTCTAATAAAGATAAGACCATGTTCTCAGAACCAAGCTATTTACGCAGTTTGGCTGGTAAGCTTCAATATCTTACCATCTCTCGCCTCAATATACAATTTGCCGTGAACTTTACTTGTCAGAGAATGCACTCTTCTACGGATTCAGATTTTGGTCTTGTAAAATGCATTCTCCGGTATCTTCGTGGTACCTCTTCACTTTGCCTTCATTTCAGTCGAGAGACAGACTTATCTCTTGTTGCATATAACGATAGTGATTGGACTGGATGTCATGATACTCGCTGATCCACAACCGGTTTTTGTGCTCTTCTTGGCTCCAATGTTATTTTGTGATCAGCAAAACGACATCCAACTGTCTCTCGGTCTTCCACCGAAGCCGAGTATCATGCGCTAGCTACAACAGCCTCAGAGTTAGCTTGGATTTCTGCAGGTTTTTGTGACCTTCATATTAATCAAACTCAATCTGCTCTTCTCTGCTACGGTAAATTATCTGTTGTTCATCTCTCCATCAATCCAGTTTTTCACAGCCGCTCCAAACACATTGAAGTTGAATATTGTTACGTCTGTGAGCGTGTTGCTCTTCGTGTTCTTGAAATACAACATGTTCCATCAGCCTTGCAGCTCGTTGATCTCTTCACCAAATCTCTTCCGCGTCGTGCTTTTCAACATCTTCGATCCAAACTAAATGTTGGATGTCCTCCCACCATAACACAAACCCAAGGCCCATTAACAAAGTCAGCTCTGCAGCAAATTGTATTTCCAATACAGAGGAAGCAACGATTGTACGATGTTCAGCAAAGGACAAGCAAAATGCAGAGAAGTTATAGACATATCTAAAGTAGTCGTTGCTCTACTCCTAATTAGCAAAAGTTTTTTTTACACTTTTATCTTTTTGTTCTTATCTCTAAAATCTTATATCTCAACTATATATTCAGAATTCAGACAATATAATTGGGTGGTATTTTTGGTTCAAAGTATAAAGTTTATTTTTCATCTTCTCTTGCTTATTCACACATATATATACCATCGTTAATTCAATGTTTTTTTGGATAAAATAATTAAATGTATTGTTGTTATATTTTTTTTTTGGCAACTGTGTATTGTTGTTATATTAAAATTGGGTTTTGTTTTTCTTTTTCATTGACTATCAATCCAAAAAAGTAGTTTTTGGCTAGTTTGTCAAATTAAATTATGTTTCTTATTAGTATAAACTATTATTTATAATTGGCCGTAAATAAAAACAACCGAATAACGATAAAAGAAAAAAAGTAGTAAAAGATAATGTATATCTATTTATATATATAGTTAAATTTGGGTCTTTTTTTATGTCACCTCATAAATCTAATTTAAAACCACAAATAAAAGATTATTTTATATTTTGATTAAAAACACAAATCATTAATACCGTGATTAATTTAAAATCTTCACTACAAAATAACTCAAATTAATCATTCACTCAATACCCAAATTATTCAATCATTTTATACAAAACCTTTAATTTAGAACAACATCAAATACTCTTTCATATTTTGCAACAAATTTAATTAGAGAAAATTATCAAATTCACCAATCAAAAACTAAAAAGAACAATATTATATTGTATAACTACAATTATATGACAAAATACATATTATATGAGTACAATAATATGAAAATTACATACCAACTATACAAGAGTACAAAAATACATATCAAATATTTTCTACTACAATTTTATCTCCTCATAAACCTAAGCAAGATAATAAACTCATACTTATTGAAAACACGTAAATTGTTAATTCTAATTTCCCACTACATTGTCTTAACTCTAAAAAAATGTAACCTCACACTCTTCTTCACTTATAAATAGATTATTTAGTAATTCTAAATGATCATAGGCACTCATTATAAATATTTCTCTCATATTATCACCAAATTAAACAAGATGGAAATTTATCACCTTTCTATTGGAAATTGAAAGCTGATTGGAATTTTTAACATGTTATTGCAAGACTTTTGTGTTTTTGGGAATTCCATAATGTCAAAAAGGCAAAGAATTTATGGGGGTTGACATATTGCTCTTTGATAACAAGGTATAATTACTTTGAAGAATAAAGATAAATAAACTACTCAAATACGACATGTATTGCTTAATACTATTTCTACTATAATATTTGATATCTATGATTACCCAAAAATCTATTCATATTCACCACCTACATCTATTGAAATATTTTTTGAAAGAAAGAGCAATTTACTCCATTAGTGGGTTTGGTATAATTCAAAGTAATCTCAACATCAAACTGTGTTATTCAAAGATAATAATCCGCTTCTAAAATTTCCGAACACAAACACTGAATTACCTAATATGTTTCTGAAATTTAATTAATTATATACCTACTCCATATTTAAATTTTAGTCATGTAAACAATTATTTTAATCTAATATTAATCCACTCGACCAAAAACTTCTTACATAATTAATAATCATACACAAATAACTTACTCAAAATTACATGTAAAACACATATGAATATAAGAAACCACTATTTATAATCATTACTTAAATATTACAAAAAATATTATTAGCAAATTAATAATTGGTAAGAACAGGTAGAATTTTAAATATATAGCCAAAAATTTCAAACAAATTATACAAATTTACTCATATTTTACATACAATTAAGTTCAATCTTTTTCACAAAAAAATTATTATTTAGATTAATAAGTTAATTTGAATTATACAAATTAATTATGTCCAAAAGACATCTCAACTAGTAAAAAAATAAAGTAGACAAATATATAAAATAAAGTACACAAAAGCAACTTATCAATTTATAAAACCTCACACACACAAAACAAACACAGGTACACAAAAAGTATGGCAACCACAAATTCACTAACATGCATATAAACCAAGCGAAAGGCATCATGTAATCATAGGGTCACACCGCAACAAAGTGACATGACATCATATTACAAATATTTTACCCAACAAACGATACAAGTCCAACCTGGAGTAAACTTGAGACATAATTTCGAAAAACTTCTAATTTACAGAAGATCCATGCAACAAGAATGGTTGAAATATTAACAAGCAGAGAAAGAGATATGAATATTATCATCTTTTATTTGCAAGCTAAATCGAAGATAGACAAGAATATAGTCGTCGACACTTGCCAATCTAGGATTAACCTTCAGAAAAACTACTCATAAAAAATAAATTAACTATTCGAGAGGATATTCAACGATCTAGCATGTAACCACATGTATCACTATGAATTTCTAATCATTTGATTTTATGCAAACAAAAATAATCCAATGTATAAGAAAACATATCTTTAGTACAGTAACTACAATTTACAAAAAAATATAACTTCCTCTTCATATATATTCCTGAATTTTAGGCCTTCCATAACACGGGCACGAAGTTCTTCGGTTTAAATTATGTAAAGGAAATCATCTGTGATGATAAGTCTCCTAGTCCTCTCTCTTTATTTGCACTTTCTGTGTTGTTTGTACCATATCAATTTGTCTGCTTGACGAGACCAAACAGACCAGGAGAAACTAGATTGAAACAAGAGAAAGAGGTGGTTCCTGCTTTCAGATCCAACATCACAGAGTACTCCCCAATTCAATAGTCTGTCGCGAGTAGGACATCAATTTAGAGTGACCAGGAATTTCTGACGAGGAATATCTTCTTTTGAATCAGATTAGCGTAGCCCAACTCACTTTTGGTTTAGGTAGCCTTAGCTAGGAAGGACTCGACTAATAAGGTATTAGTTTTTTTTTTCACACGTTTTCTTTTGTTGAATAGCAATTTTCTTTGGTTTGATGACAGATTTCCTAAGGGAAAAAAATATAACAATAATAACAAGTATAATCATTCTTGTTTATTTTTCTCTGATAAAAACCAAAAGATAGGTGTGTGTGTTTTTTTTTTATCACAAACATTTTCTTATATTTGAAGAAATCTAAGGATGACACAATAGCAATATCGGTTCAAAAACTCACTGCCAAATAATTCATTACTGATAATAATAATAATCTTAAACAGCCTAAAAATAATGTAGAATACTAAGCTTTTGAAACAACAGAAGATTTTGAAAGCACCCTAATTTAAGAGCCATAGAAAGTGGTGAACCATGAGAATATATTTTTGAGTCTTCAAACGGAAAGCTTTGTCTCTTCATATAGACTTTGTATACAACGTGTATCAAGTTATTGAACAAAAATAGAGAACAAAAAATGAAACACTTTTATAATGAAAGAAGTTTCACTTTCATATCAATACTAGAAGTGTTCTATTGAAGTATAACTCAAATTAATTGATGGTATAAAATAGGTTTAAAAATCCTAAATAAATTACAGATGGGACCTTTTTTGGACATCTGTCATGTTTTACAGATATATGCATTTTTCTTCATCTCCAAAGTCAACACGTCGGGTTAGGATCGAAATCTGTCATGTGCACATGTAACAATGACTATTTTTGGATCGCCAGTTTCAGGTCTTAGAATTTTATTGTATTGATTTGGGTTCTAATTTTATTAATGGGCCGTTTGTTTTATTAAGGCTTGCAGCATATTGGTTTTAATTGGATGTTTTGGCATATCCCGTTCCATCTTCCACAATGAGTCCCCCCAATTTGTTGTATAGAGAATTTTCGAATTTGAAATCGATGAACGGAAACATGTCTATTGAGAAAATTGAGATAGGCCATTTGTTAGACCACTATAGGGAGGTTTGATTGGTAAATTCAAAACTTGGCCCAATGGACCTCACACTAGGGTTTCGACATTAGGCTTGGCATAAACCTTGTTTCTTCCCTTGGAAAAGGTAACGATTGCTTATTTTCCTTCATTCTTTATTATATATTTTTTTCTTAGTCTGGTTCCTTTTTATGCACTCCAACAGTATGGGTTTCTTCGTGTTAACTTTAAATTTTTCGATGAACTCTTGGAATTTTTTGGCGAGATATTGGGTTTTCAGACATTGCTCTTCTTTCTGTCATGTCTTCGGATCGAGACGTTGGGGACCTTGATTCTTCAATTTCGGCTGTGTCTTCAAGCGTTCGTCAAATTGACGATCCGAGTGAGCCATTAGGGATCGTCACTTCCACTGATGTACCTTCGTTCAGTGATTTGAAGAAAGATTATAGCAATGATTCTCTTACTAAAGTTGCCAAAAGTTTTTCTCGGCTACCTTTAGACCTTGTCTCGATACTGAAGACCTGGATAATTCCTTAGGTAATATAACCTCTAACCTTGACGACTTGAGTAAATCCTTTGGGCTATTTCATCAATTCAAGCATTATCATGGTGGTCGAGAAGATTGTGTACCGCAGCTTCTTGGTATTGATTTTGTGTATTTTGGTTCATTTTGACTATGCACTTTCTTTTACTATGGTGATTTTTATCAAATTTTGGATTTGTTTGTATAGATTGGCATCGCGAGATCACCACTTCCTTATATGTTTGCTTTTGGTGATTCAGGTAAAAATTAGATAGCCATGTTGACGAGGGCGAGTGTTCAGCTCGAAACGAAGTTTCCGATGACGATCATGAGTGGAACGCTTAGAATGGTCAGCCTGTGATTATTCACTCGATCGGATTTTGTTTAATGATGCTTCGCTTCCCGATATCATAATGGCACTTCCCTCAGTTCCTTCAGAGAGGTCTTTTCGTAATATGATTTCTCACTGTCACATGACTGATTCACGCTTGATTTTTATGGTTTCGGGTCCTTACGATCATTTGTGGCTTTGTCCTCCAGGTTATTTCTGCGTTTAGGAAGGGTTTTGTGAAGTTTCATCTTTGGTTTCCTCTTCCTAAACTACTGCTTGATTATTGTGATGAGAGACGACTTGCTTTTACCCAACTGTCTCCATCTACCACTCGTAATATGGTCGCAATGATGGATATTTGGTTTGAATGTGGTATTAGCATTGATTGTAGTTTCTTCGAAGCAATAACCAATTTTATACGTTGCAAGGATAATACGGGAGTCTTTTACAAAAGCTTGAAACCCAAATACAATCTTCTTACTCACGCTCCAAACAAGATGTTCAACTCATAACGTCGTTACTTCTATTTTAAGATCAATGATGCTTATGTTGTAGATGTCAACAGAAAATATTGTGGTCGTTGGAATGCAGCCGTTGGTTGGCTTTTCATTTTTATGAATGATTCAGGTGGCTTATTTTTACGATATGCAGATCATCATCCAATCAAAATATCGTTTCCTTCAAACTATTCCGACAATATTGCTAAACTTTGAGGACTCTCGAATACGGCGTGGCCTGATATCCGGGAAGCTCTGATCAGGTTAAACCTCGCTCAGCTTGAACAAGGTAAAATTCTTTTTATTATACATCATATGTCATGTATATACTCCCTCTTTTTTTAATGTGAATTTTATATATTGATGATATGTTCTCGAGCTTCGATGGGGAGAGTAATAATCAAAATTACCGAGCATCTTTCATCTTTTGAAAAAATTTCCGAGAATAAAAGATCAAGGGAACTTTCTCGGACTACCGATGCGCCGAAGAGTTCATCACATGATAGAGGAAGACACTCTTCTAACGCTTCTGACCAATCTCTCAAGGGTTATGGTCCTCCAAATCGTGATCAATCTTGGCCGCCTAGAGGTACAAAACCTATGATCAATGTGTCTTGGTCTCGTCCAGTTGTTAGTGAAACTTTTTATAAGAAGTCAGCAAGTTGACGAACTAGTTCATCAACTCGAGATTGACAAACTGAGAAGATTGATGTGGCATGTGCTTCAGATCCTCAAGGGATCGTTTAGTCTTTGGTAGCTGGGAACTCTGAAAATACGGCTCCTAAAAGTGGAAAATCTAACGAGAGATCGCCAAGTGCTGTGGCGACTGCTAGATCGTTAAAGCATCCTCAGATGGACACTTCTGCAAACGATCCCTCGCGGCAGGCATTGATATTCCTCTTATTGATGACCGAATGGCATGTGCCAATATAACTCTTCTTGCTAAAAGCTCGGATATTGTTTTACCGCCGCGTGATGATATTAAGGAGTCAGGACATAGAGGCTTACATGGATTTCTCTCTAGACAATTTTTGGGTAAACCTTGGTATTGTTTTGTGTTCTCTGAGTGTCGATTTTATGTTTTCTTTTTTAGCTTTCAATCGTTTACTCGAATCTTATATTCCTGTTAGGGACGAATTAGCTCTTCTCAAATGGATATTTCCAGAATGCATGATAAACTTAAAGCAGAAAAGGAGAAGAATGTTGTCTTAGTTTCTGAAGTTGAGAAACTCAAACTCTAAGTTGGCTCGTTGAAAGAGCAGAATTTCCGCAATCAATCTGATCTTGGTAGTCTTGTTATGGAGCTTCGCTGTTTAAAATCTGAAAAGGAGGATCTTCAAGAGACTTCGAAGTGTGACACTTCTCGTTTGTGAAGTTCTCGTGATTTGGCTTTGTCTGAACAGAAGATTGTTCATGAGCTTGTGGATTAGCCTAATTGCTCGTGTTAAGATGTTGAGGCAATACATTGTTGACTCCAAGACGGTGTTGGGAATGTCATGCAATCATTTTGTACTTACTCGTGTGGTCGGTTCTGACATCGAGATTAGAAAAAGTCATATGGTACTAAGGTTTGTAATGGTTTGTAATGGTTTGCTAAAGTCATATAGATACTCACTTGCTAGTACTATATGATCATATTGAGTCACACACTTAAGCAAATGGAGACAATTCAATAGGGAATAATCATTATAGGAATAATTCATGACTTGAGCATAATAATGCATGGTTTTGAATGAGAACATGTGTTTTGGGCCAGGTCTAAATTAATCATAATTCAATTAGGAATTAATTAGGTGTTTTGGGGTAGACCTAAATTAATCTTAATTCAACTAGGAATTAATTAGGTGTTTTGGGATGGGCTTAAATTAATCCTAGTTCAACTAGGAATTAATTAGGTTAACGTAAACTCCCTATATATATATATATATATATATATATATGATATAGGGCATGTTTTTGATATGATAAGAAACCTTAGCCGCTGATTGCATAAGTCGAAATCCTAAGAGAATTGCACACAAAAGTTCTAGTAAACTTCTCTTCCTACTTGCGTGCGTCGTGGACTATCAATAGAGGTGTTACACTTGGAGCACTTGCTGATCCTCATATCTGATCTTATATCCGCTGCACTAACCAAACGTCAGGTATAATAGAGTTCTCTATTTATCAGATTCAATTAAGTTACCTAGGGCTTATTGTTTTGCTAGATTAGTCAATTGATAATTGTCAAATTGATTAAAAAACCTAATATTGGTATCAGAGCAGGTTGTATTCTTATTGAAATCTGATGTTTACATGCTTGATTGATTGATTAAAAGTTGTGCTTTAAATGAATTAGAATTGCATGATTAAGGTTTTGATGAAATCGAAAAATCAGAGCTGATTTTATTATTGCTGAAATCAAAAATTTGAGCTTGTTGTAATCTTAATGAAATCTGATGTTTTCATGCTTGGTTGATTGATTAAAGTTTGTTTTAATTGAATTAGAATTGCATTATTATGGTTTCATTGAAACCGAAAATTAGGGTTTCATTGAAATCAAAAATTAGGGTTTTGTTGAAATCAAAAAATCAGAGCTGGTTGTAACCTTATGAAATCTGATGATTTCATGCTTAATTGATTGATTAAAAGTTTGTTTTAATTGAATTAGAATTGCATGATTAGGGTTTCATTGAAATCAAAAAATTAGGGCTTCATTGAAATCGAAAAATTAGGGTTTCATTGAAATCGAATAGAGTTTATGGTTTCAGGGTTCTGATGTGATAAACTGAAATAAAATATAACCTAATTTAAAATAGCCTTGAATGATCCGGTTTAATAAGATTCGACCCAAATATGGTTTTCTCGCAATCGGTTTTAAGAAAAATTATACCAAGTTGGAGAAAAACAACAGGTGCCAACCGGCACAGGGTCGGGATTAGAAAAAATCATAAATAAAATTTTAAAGCCCTTGATTTGATTTCTTTGGTTTTTAAAATCTCCTTTTAACCCTCTTGAGTGCATGTATGATATACATTCAAGTTAAAGTTTAGTTCCTCAAACAAATATCAAGAAATTGATGTCTTTCCACTTCACGTCAACTGTCAAGATTCGTTTCATCGTATGGTGGGGCTAGCTCGGGTTAGGTACCTACTTTGACATGGGTGAGGCAGATGGTAACATGATTATGAGATTGGTTTACTTGACTGAGCTATCAAGACCGTCTTGAGCTTTGAGACATCGGAGTGATTTTGGCATATGAGATGTCAAATCACGATCGAGAGTTATATATGTGATATAAATAGCAAATAATTTGCTTACCTAAATAACTAAGGTATGGGCGATGAGCTCAGCTCACTCAGATTTTTCTGAGATATGGATCTCGGGATCATTGTATTCAATCGAGGAACTATTGATTGACCCACAATGTGAGTTTTCTTAAATATGTTAAGATTTCTCAACATAAATCATCATAACTAAAACTCCTTACCTCTCTTAGATTCAGCTATGTCAAATAACAACAACCATAACCACAACTCATTCTCCCTTCGATATGTCCTTGAGAAGGACAAGTTGAATCGGGAAGAATTTCCTGAGTTGGTAACGTAACCTGAGAATTGTTCTTAGGCAGGAGAAGAAAGACTATGTTTTGGGAACAAGTCTTGACTCCTAGACCGGCGCTGCCAATGCCACTGTTGCAGTTAAGAATGTTTGGGATAAGTATTTCAATGATGTGATAGATGTGCAATGCTTGATGCTTGTGACCATGACCTCGGAACTGCAAGGTGCAATACGAGAATGTGGTGTCGCCCATCGAGATCGTGACTGGCCTGAAGGGAATGTTTCAGGAACATGCACGACATGAGAGATACCAAATGGTAAAATCTCTCATCGAATGCAAACTATCGAAGGATGGTTCGGCTAAACTAGATTGTCCCCCTTAGCCAAGAGTTGGCTACGGACATCATACTTCAGTCGCTGCCATCTTGTTATCATCAGTTCGTATTGAACTATAATATGAACAGTATGACGAAGACGTTGACTGAGCTGCATGGAATGCTTAAGACAACAGAGCCGAATGTCAAGAAGGGCGCCCCGCTTATACTCTTAGTGCAAGGGGGTAAATCGTTTAAGAAACGTGGGAAGGACAAGGGTAAAGGAAAGGCTAAAGCTGACCTGGTTGTGAACCAGGAGCCGGCCACATCCATACCCAGAACCAGGTCCGGCCCCATCTAAAATGGACGTTTGCAATTACAAGAAGATGAAGAAGTAGTATGACGTTCCTTTAGGTATTTTTGTTATCGAAGTAAATGTTGTTTCAACAAGTTCTACTTCATGGGTACTTGATACTGGCTGTGGTGCTAATATTTGTACTAATATGCAAGGCCTAAACAACTATAGAAGCTTGGAGAAGGGGCAAGTAGACTTACGTGTAGGAAATGGAGCAAGAGTTGCTTCATTAGCCGTAGGAACATATAATTTGTCTCTTCCATCTGATTTAGTTTTGGTTTTAGAAAATTGCTATTATGTACTTGCTATAAGCAGAAACATTGTTTCTGTTTCCGGTTTTGGATACTGAAGGTTTTTCATTTTCGATTAAAAACAAATGTTGTTTCTTTTACTCGAGATGACTTATTTTATGGCAGCGCCTCCATTATTGAATGGGCTTTATATTCTTGACCAATCTACACATATATATAACATTAATATCAAAAGCTTCAAAGTAAATGATTCGAACCCGAGTTTTCTTTGGCATTATTGTTTAGGGCATATAAACGAGAAACGCATCCAAAAACTTCATCGTGATGGGCTTTTGGACTCATTTGATTATGAATCATTTGAGAAATGTGAATCTTGTTTATTGGGAAAAATGACAAAGGCTCCCTTCAACAAAGTCAATGAAAGGGCCAGCGACTTATTGGGCCTTATGCATACCGATGTATGCGGTCGATAAGCCTAAGTGCTAGAGGAAATTTCAACTACTTCATTACATTTATTGATGACTTCAGTAGATACAGTTATGTCTATTTAATGAGACACAAATCAGAATCTTTTGAAAAGTTCAAAGAGTTCCAAAATGAAGTACAGAATCAACTTTGCAAGAGTATTAAGGTTCTTCTGATCTGATCGAGGAGTTCAGCGACCATCTGAGAGATTGTGGAATTATTTCGCAACTCACACCTCCCGGAACACCACAATGGAATGGTGTGTCTGAGAGGAGGAATCGAACATTACTTGACATGGTTCGATCAATGATGAGTAACACTGATATTCCGTGCCTGCTAGCGTTGGAGGAACGGCTGGAGTCGATACTGCCCTGGTCAACCGGAGAGAAAGGCTAGCCAGCCCATTGTATGGAGTCTCATTTTATCCTTTTGGGGATATGCTCTAGAAACTTCTGCGTTTACGCTGAATAGAGTGCCATCAAAATCAGTGGCAAAGACACCATATGAGATGTGGACGGGAAAAATTCTCAATATGTCTTTCCTGAAGATTTGGGGATGCGAGGTTTATGTGAAACGATCAATATCTGATAAACTTGCACCGAAATCAGATAAATGCTTCTTCGTTGGTTATTCGAAGGAAACCAAGGCGTACTATTTCTACAACCGAACTGAGAACAAAGTGTTTTTTGCTCGACATGGTGTTTTTCTTGAGAGAAAGTTTCTTTTTAAGAAAAACAGTGGGAGTAAAGTACAACTCGAAGAAATTTGAGAGCTACAGGAAGCTGCTCAATCTGTAAAGGAAGAGCAGCAACTAGACTCGCAAAATGTTGTCGAATCAACACCTGTAGAGCGTGAAGTTCACGGATCCGGTAGAATCTGTCATGAACCCGAGAGATATATGGGATTCCTCGTGACTGAAGGACATGATTTGTTGATCGTTGACAACGATGAACCTGCAAACTTCAAAAAAGCAATGATGGGCCCTAACTTCGAAAAGTGGTTAAAGGCCACACAATCCGAAATAGAATCCATGTCAGAAAACCAAGTTTGGTCGTTGGTCAATTTACCTCATGGTGCGAAAGCAATCGAGTGTAAATGAGTTTTCAAGAAGAAAATTGATGTGGATGGTAACATACAGCTTTATAAAGCTAGACCGGTAGCTAAGGGTTTCAAATAAGTCCATGGTGTTGATTATGATGAAACCTACTCTCCAGTAGTTATGTAAGAGGATGTGTATATGACACAACCCGAGGGTTTTGTTGATCCTAAAACTGTTGAAAGTGTGCAAATTTCACAAATCCATTTATGGATTGAAGTAAGCATCACGGAGTTGGAATCTTTGTTTCGATGAAGCAGTCAAAGAATTTGGCTTCATCAGAAACGAAAAAGAAAGATACGTATACAAGAAGTTTAGTGGGAGCGTAGTTGCGTTTCTTGTGCTGTACGTGGATGATATCTTACTTGTCGGAAATGACATTCCGTTGCTGAAGTCCGTTAAGGCTTGGCTCGGAAAATGTTTCTCGATAAAGGACATGGGGGAAGCCGCCTATAATCTTGGAATCAGGATCTATCTAGATAGACCTAAAAGACTGATCAGATTATGTCAAGACACTTACATAGATAAGGTCTTGAGCAGATTCAGTATGCATAATTCCAAGAACAGCTTCTTACCAATGTCTCATTGCATAGTTCTAAGCAAGACGGGGTGTCCGAAGACACCTGCTGAGCGAGAAAGCATGAGTAGGATTCCCTATTCTTCCGCAATAGGATCCATCATGTACGCTATGATTTGTACTCATCCAAATATTGCTTGTGCATTAAGTATGACAAGCAGGTACCAATCAAATCCAGGTGAGACTCACTGGACTGACGTTAAGAACATCCTGAAATATTTGAAGAATACTAAGGATATGTTCTTGGTGTACGGAGGAAGTGAGGAGTTGGTTATTAGTGGATTCATGTATGCAAGCTTTCAGACGGATAAGGATGATTTCCGGTCTCAGTCCGGTTACATCTTCTGTCTGAATGGCGGTGTAGTTAGTTGGAAGAGTTCCAAGTAGAGCATCGTAGCTGACTCCACTACTGAAGCTAAATACATCGCTGCTTCTGAAGCTGCGAAGGAAGTTGTTTGGATAAAGAAGTTCATCTTTGAACTTGGTGTGATTCCAACTATTGCTGAGCTGGTGGCGCTGTATTGTGACAACAATGGAGCCATTGCACAGGCAAAGGAGCCCAGATCGCACCAGAGATCCAAGCATATAGAGAGGAGATATCATCTGATCAGAGATATCGCTGAAAGAGGAGACGTGAAGATCAGTCGAGTTTCAAGCGAAGAGAACGTCGCTGATCCTTTGATGAAAGTACTTTCACAGACTAAGTATGAGTATCATGCCAATGGCATAGGCCTTAGGTATCTTAAGATATAATCTTAGTTCCAGTGGGAGTTATAATAGTTTTATGTTATAATGTAAACATACTTTGGTTATATTTAATGAAATTATTTCATTTCTATTTAATACTTGTATTAAATATTTATCCTGAAATAATCATGACATTCTTATAGGTCATCAAGTTGACGACTTGGTCATGAAACCCTATAGGCGTAAAATGCATGAATTATTTCATTCCCTAGTCAATGGTTATTAAAGTGGGATACTAATAACGAGATAGACTAGTATGTGAGGTGACTGATGACTAAGTTTCATGGAGTTATTGATAATAAGTATCAAGTTAATCACATAGATGTGTGTCACATGAACATAGCATCGGAAATGACCAGCTATGAAATCGTATAATGAGTGTCATAAGAGATTCTCATACGAATATAGAGCATAGTCCTTAGACCTGAGTTCATGCTGTTTTCTTTCACATGAATTGGTGTGTTTTGAAAATTTCAAACGTCAACCGTAACTGGTGGTTATTAAGGAATTTGTCGGACAGATCATGAAATGTGAGAAAGGAACAGATGATGGAACAAGATGGAATTTGTCCCTCCTATATATGACAGAAAGATATCTCTGGGCCCTTCGAAAGATTTGATACTGTAAAATGCATGGTCGTGCTCAAACAAGGTGAAAGATGCTTGTTTGCTCTATCAGTACAAATTCAAGTTCGATGAACATTGATCTGGCTCATTAAAATAAGGATGACACGAACTCTTGCCTTAGAGCAGATAGAGATATGGAGACAAAGGGATTTTGGGAATATATGATTCCAGTATAAGTGGGAGATTGTTGGGAATGTCCTGCAATCATTTGTACTTACTCGTGTGGTCGGTTCTAACATCGAGATTAGACAAAGTCATATGGTACTAGGGGTTGTAATGGCTTGCTAGAGTCCACTTATAATTTATGAGTTGAGATACTCACTGCTAGTACTATATGATCCTATTGGGTCACACACCTAAGCACATGGAGACAATTCAATAGGGAATAATCATTATAGGAATGATTCATGACTTGAGCATAATAATACATGGTTTCGGATGAGAACATGTGTTTAGGGTCAGACCTAAATAAATCCTAATTCAACTAGGAATTAATTAGGTGTTTTGGGTTGGGCCTAAATTAATCCTAATTCAACTAGGAATTAATTAGGTGTTTTGGGTTGGGCTTAAATTAATCCTAGTTCAACTAGGAATTAATTAGGTTACCTTAAACTCCATATATATATGATATAGGGCACGTTTTTGATATGATAAGAAACCCTAGCCACTGATTGCATAAGTCGAAATCCTAAGAGAATTGCACACAAAGTTCTAGCAAACTTTTCTCCTACTTGCGTGCATATGGACTATCAATAGAGGTGCTACACTTGGAGCATTTGCTGATCTCATACATGATCTTATATCCGCTGCTCTAACCAAACTTCAGGTATAATCGAGTTCTCTATTTATCAGATTCAATTAAGTTAATACAAGACCTAGGGCTTAAGGTTTTGCTAGATTAGTCAATTGATAATTGTCGAATTGCTTAAAAACCTAACAGACAGCTCATGAAGTTTTTCTCTTATTAAGCCAAGATTCTAGGAACTTAAGATGTCTTGAGGATTCTAGTTTAGAGAATATTCCTGAGGCAATTTTCGTTTGGTTGAAGGGAGACGTCGCTAAGTACGAAACTTAGGTCGACGGAATGAGTATCATCGATATAGAACATGACAACTTGCCCTCTTCAAACATTGTTGGAGGTATTACTGTCGAAGACGCTGCAAAAAAATCGAGCTCTTCAAACGAATGATGGAGCTGTTTTCCTAGACAACCACATCGTCGTTGCGGACCATCCACCTAAGCAACATGATACTAATGCAAGAGTCGTCTATCCTCATGACCTATTCTTAGAGAATGTCTATATTATCGAAGTTTAATGGCAATGCAAAGGTCTTCAATCTTTAGTTGAAGCACATGTCTCTTTTGAATTTTGATTAATCTAGGCTAACCCGCAATTTTTGATATTTTTGTTGGTGCTGATTAGCAAAAAAAAATGGATTTTTAATCTACTTAAGATTTTCTTATTTTGAAACTAATGAGTTCAAAGGAAGCTATAAGTAATGCAACTATGAATCTCATCGAGAGTTCGATCCTGGCTCAGGATGAATGCTGGCGGCATGTTTAACACATGCAAGTCAGATGAGAAGTTGTGTTTTAGTGGCGGACGGGTCAAGGCGGAAGTTGCGGGTTCGAGCCACGTCAGTCCCGACGGATTCAAGGGTGGATGCGTCTAGGAAAACCTCCTGCTTGTCTCTGCACCCCTACCTCCTTTGTCACTGAGCGACCATTTAGGGGCCTTAGCTAGTCATCGGATTATTATTTTGTGCTAGGAAAAGCTATTATGGGCATTAAGAAAACTCCCTTGTCCTTTTTTGTGTAGACTTGGTGATCTCGAACGCCTTCTTTGATGTAGAAGCAAAAATCTTGGTGGTAAATGTTGAATGGACTAACCAAAGAGAGTGACGATCCCATCGTAATGATTTTTTGCTGTTTTTCTTGATTTTTTGAATCTGAGGTGACATCCTCGAAGTGGCGATCTCAGAGTGACGATCCAGAGTGATATTATAATCGTCTTGAATCAAAAGTGACGATCTCATCATCTTGAATCAAAAGTGACGACATCTTGATTCAAAAGTGACGACCTCTTAAATCAAAAGTGACGACATTATCATCTTCAATCAAAAGTGACAATCCTATCATAATTCGAAAATGACGTGACTACGAGAATAATGGCCTCTTCTCCTTAAAATTGATGACCTCATCGTTAGAACATGAGTGAAGATCCCACCCTTGTGAAAGTGATTATCTCATTGAAAAACTCATAAAAGTGACGATCTCACCATTACCCAAGAATGACGATCTCGTTAATAATCATCTTTGTATATGTCATCACTTATCTTCATTGGCTAATAATTGATTCTTGGCTGCTTCAAGTTGGGTTATGATTTGAGATGTTATGCGGACATGTCACCGAAGATCTTTTCTATTGGCACTTAAGAATGCTTATGAATATGATATTTTCGACAATCGTCATTAACCCTTTTAACGAGACTAGCCTTGGTGATTCTTTTCACAAGACTGGCCTTGCTGTTTCTTTTTTACGAGATTGGCCTCAATGATTCTTTTTAACGAAATTGGCCTTGGTAATTCTTTTTCACGAGACTGGCCTCGGTGATATATATCATATATATATATATATATACTTATATATACATACATATATATATATATATATATCTTGTTGCCTTTTTTGAAAAATATTTTATAAGAGTGGATGCACCGTATTGGGCTACCTACATACCTTCTAGAATGGGATCAGCCGGACGTAATTATTTTTCTTACACCACCAGAACTTATTTGCTTGATTATATTATACAACATGAAAGAAAGATGCTTCAAAAACTTTGTTCCACTCATAAAAAAGAAAGTGACGACCAACCGGTTTTTACGACCGTGATTAATAATAGAAATATTTCAAGCTGAGTGTGTTCCAACTCTTTGGTACTGGTGACCCGTCAATTTTCATGATCTCATATACTTTGGGCCCAATAACGACGAATCATTCACAATCTGCCAAAATTGTCGTCCAGAAATACGCAAGTTTCCTCCTACCCCAAGATGTAACTCTTACATTATTCTTTTTGTTTCTTCTCTGAAAACGCAATGAAGGAGGATCCTGCTTGCGTCCTGTCGAAGTAGATAATCTTTATGTAGTACATAGTTTACTCTTTCCATCCTTAACCACCTTGTTGCTCACTTATTTTCTAGTAATGTCCCATCTACTATGTAGGCTTTGATATCAGACCGCCAGTCAACATGGTCTTCAGCTTCTTCTTCTTCCTCACGGACCATGTCTTTCGAAGACTCTTCAATTAAGAGGCATTGTCTTTTGGGTAGGTTAATGCTAGGAGTTTAGATACTCTCCACCGGGATTATGCATCGTCGGATAAGGTCTGAAGTTGAAACTAATGTTGCTACTGCATATACATGAGTATTTTCTCCTCACGGTAACTTGGTGGTTTTAAATGACTGAAACTCTTCAGCCATTTTTTGGACAACTTTTAAGTATGCGTCCATTCATTTATTCTTTGTTTTAATGTCTTCGTTGATTTGATTAACGACAAGTTGTGAGTCACAAAAGGCGTCTATCATCTTGACTTAAATGGATTTTGCTAAATTCAAACCAGCAATGACGTCTTCATACTCTGCTTCATTATTCAAAGTTGTGAAAGCTAGTCGGAATGACTGCTCAATTATTTGAAGGCGTCTATCTCCTATCCCGAATCCACGCGAAGATGTCGACCCATCGACATATAATGACTATTTTTTTACTTAGTTTTTCTTTGCTTTGGAGATTAGGTGCCAATTCGATAATAAAATCGACGAGAAATTGACTTTACACTTGTACTTCCTTTATATTCAATATCATATTCGCTTAGCTCAACTGCCCATCTCGCGAGTCTCCCTCATTGATTAGGATTATGCAAGATTGTCCGGAGTGGTTGGTTTCTCAGAACAATTATGGGATGAGATGAAAAGTAAAGGCGTAGTTTTCTTGCTGAGACTACCACTGCCAGGGTGAATTTCTCAGTCGCGAGGTATCTTATTTCTGCTCCATCGAAAAACTTATTTCCCATACTAACACTCTGCTAACTATTGATTCCGTCACCGATATGTACAAATACAGAGTTTCGTCGTCTGCTGTTTTAGATAATATGGACGGAGTGGAGAGATACACTTTTAATTCTATAAATGCTTCTTCACATGTCTCATCCCATTCAAATTTCTTGTTATTTGCAACAACTTACAAAATAATAGGCATTTATCCATTGATTTGGCTACAAATTTGTTCAGTGCTGCGATTCTCCATGTGAGGCGTTGATACTACGAGTTTTAACCTTATATCCTACTGCAAGTGCACAGCGAACGAAATAGTATTTAGGGATTGAATCCACAATGACCAATTATCACACTAACGATTTAATTATTAAACTAGAGCTAAGTCGATGGATATTTTGAGTGGAATCGATTATAACTAGAAAATTTAATGTAAACAATATCTAAAGCATCAAGCTTAGGGAATTCATAAGGAAGTCAAGGGTAGGATGAAGAATCTATTCAGGCAAGATTAGTTTTGTTCTCGACTAAGAAATAATAATTGACTAACCTACTCTCGCAACGATAATCACTATGCATGGATCCTAGAGATCCTAACTCTCATTGGTTCTAGAATTCTAACCATGCATTATTGGCAGTTCCTAAGTGTCCACAACCAAACCTAGCATAAACTCTCGTTGGTAATGAAAGAGTTGCTTACCTAGAAAGGTTCTGATTCTTATTAAACTTCTAGGATAATAAGTAATTTGAGATCATAGATTAGTTAGCTACTCTAATCTAAGCATTAACCATGTTTCTAGGCTGAGATTCCATAGTTGAAACCTATTTGTTCCTCACCCTTGAATCCCTTAATATCCTTAGAATACCCTAAACTTGACTATGAACTACTCAGACATGGAAATAGAGAACAAGCAAGCAATTGTAAAGAAATTCATTGAAAACTCAGAATAGAAGGAATAGAGGTTTAGGAATTCTTATCCAAGGATGTAGAGATCTGAATTCTTCTCCTCTAGGTTACAACAAGAGGCTCCCCTTTTCTCTCGGCAAAAACGTACCTAAAAACTTGTTTTTTTAACCTAATATATAGGGTAAACCAAACTGGTACAAAATAAGGAAATCTGGTTTTCGCTTCGCATGGTCTTGGATCGATCGCTCCTTCAACTGCTCAATCGATCAACGTTTCTTCATTCGATCGTGAAGCTTCCATATGATCGTGCGCAACTTCTCCTTAAATAGCTCGATCGATCTCTGAGTGTTTGGTCGTGCAGTGGATCGTGCGCATGACATAGACGGATGTAGGTCGATCGTGTCAGGCACGAGAAGTCGGTCAATGGATCGAGCGTAGTTTTCCCTATCTAAAGTTGCGATCAATCGATCTTGGTGTTGATCGATCGATCGTTTAGCTCATTATGGAAAAATCCAAAGTTAAGCTCCAATCCTCCTCAGCATGTCGAATCCAAAGAATCCTTGCGTTTTTTACCTGAAAAGACTCTAAAACACGACAAAGACTAAAGAAAACATATGAATTAGTAAGTTATAAGTCGGTATAAACGAGGTTATATCAGGCGTTGCACTTCTCGTTTGTTTTTTCGCGATGGGGGGATTCATTATTTTCGAGATTTACTTTGGATTTTCTTTGATTCTGCTTTTTGTTACCATGTACCCTAGGAACTCGTCGGATTCAACTGCGAATGTACACATTGTCGGATTAAAAATCATGTTGTATTGCAATATTTTGAAACAAATTTCCAGATCGTCAAGGTGATTATTCGCTTGTGTAGATTTGACTACCATATCGTCAAAATAGACTTCCACGGTTCTCCCTATCTAGTCTGAAAATATACGATTCACCAATATTTGGAAAGTCGCTCCTGCGTTTTTGAGACCAAATGGCATGACTTTGTAAACAATAGGTCAACTGATCTATGATGCACACAGTTTTTTTCTCTATCATTGAAATGCATTTGAATTTGATTATATCCCGAAAAGACGTCCATAATGGATAACAATTCATGCCCCGAATTTGCCTCACCAATTTGGTAAATTCTTGGTAATGGGAAGCTATCTTTTGAACAAGTTTTATTTAAATCACTGAAGTCGGACACAAATTCTCCACTTCCCTTTTTTTTTTACAATCACTCAGAATACTTGTCATTAATTACGAATCCAGCTTTGAAGAGGTTGTCAACTTCGTCATTCACAACTTTGGAGTGTTCAAGTCCTAACTTACTTCGCTTTTGTTTCACCGTTTTAAAAGTTGGATCAATGTTCAGTTCGTCGCAAATAATACTTGGGTCGATGCCATGCATATCTTCAGTTGACCATGCGAAAATTGATTTGTTCCTTCAAAAGAAGATTAATGATCAGTGTTCTAATATTTGTTTGAAGTATTGACCATATGCCAATACTTCTTTCTGGGTGGAGCGGATTGATGCTTACCTGTTTGACGGCCTCCAACATTTCATCCTTATAGTTCGCTTATCATATAAATTTGTTCCTTGTTATGGAGTTTATGTTTGGTAATGGAACATGTTATTGACATTTGTTTGATCTCCTTTAATAGTGCATACCCCGGAGTCGGGTCGGAAATTTAACGCATTGGTGGGTATTTTGAGGAAACTGCTCTCATTGTGTAGATCCACGATATTTGAAATATGA
>JAKUCM010008039.1:0-22720 GCA_023374145.1 Lepidium sativum
AAATATTAATAAGTAATAGTTTTTATTTTCTGACTTACAATATAGTTGTTTGTGGTTAGAGCTTCGTTGATTCTTTAACTTTAGATTAACAGCTCCCCAAGTGTTTGTAGCTACTGCGTTTGCCTTGAAGCCTTTAGCATATAGGTAGATTGGAAGTGCATGTGGTCTTCCATCTCCATCTCCTTTTGGGTTAAACCCTAATCTCCTGTTTATAACAATTACGACATTACACAGGTAATTATGCTAAGAACACAAAACATTAGCAAAATGTATCATTATGGTAATCATGATCGGATCATGGTACGAACCAGTATCTGTCTCCGACAAGGAAATTATCAGAGTAATAGAATTTATCTTCCAATTGGGAGAAACGAAGAATCTTCCAAGTGAAAACATTGTTTGGAGGTTTTGATATGAATGTGACTTTCTCTTGTAGCGGTGCTGGTTCAACAATGAAGATCTCAGCACCAAAAGAACCAGTGTCACTCGCAGTATAACCTTCCTTCGCGTTGTGGAATGTTGAAAGAGGAATCAATTGTCCATATCCCCACTCCTTTTTCGCAGCGGTGAATCGCTTCACTGTTCCATCTGTAAAAAAACATCCAAATCAGAATCAACTTGGTTCATGGATTATTCAGACTAAGTAAAAATCCATATGATACATATTGAAAGTACCTGTAACAGTCAAATACTTCTTTAGCTTCCCATTGTAGACAAAGAGTTTGAGATCAACATTAACTTCCCCGCTTTCCGGAAGAGTTTTTGTATCGATCCTTACGTACATTGAAATATGATTCTTTCCACCGTCCTTTAGATTACCATTCACGTACAAAGTCAGTCTCCTGAAAGTTTTCTTTTCATCAAAGTATATTCAAAAAATACAAATAATTTTTTAAAAGATTTTGTACAAAAAATCCTTCCAACTCCACATTAACTTTGTCTAAAACTACAAATTAACATTATTTAAAAAACTTTATGCAATATAAGTCTTATACATATATCCAAAAAAATATCACTTAAAATTTATATCTAAAACGAGTAAATTTGTTTTTTTTTTGGGTTAGATTTGATTTATTATTTACGGTGGTAATTATATAGTGTATTATTTTCGATTTAGTAGAATTTGTATTGCTTAAGCTGATAGAATAAAATTGAAAAAATGTTAGTTTCATGTTTATAATCTGGGTAGTTCAGTTTAAAGGATACCATGAACTGCAAGCCAATTTGTAGAGATTTTGTTTTTATCTAGTCTCATATTCCTATGTCAAAAAATAATATTGAATCCAACTATATATATTTGGGGATCAGATAAATAATCTCTTAAATATTACACATTTACACATGGTTGTGATTTACTTTCGAGAGAAATTTGAACTTGGTAATATACTAATGAAGTCTCTTTTGTTAAATGTTTTTTTCTTTTGGAACCCTTTTCTAAACGTGGAAAAAGTGTAAGATCTTTACCATTTGTAACCAGCAGCCTCAAAAACAGAGGATTCAAAAGGTTCTGTTCTTTCTTTAATCGTAGAGAAGCTTGTTATTGTCTCAATCTTACTCGATGGTCTCTGGTCTCTCAACACTCTTGTCACGCCTGTGAGAGGAGATTCATGTTCATAAGATTGTTGACCAAAGTAAAAAAACAAACACATGTGTGAAAAATGATTTAAAGATGGTATTCATGCAAGTGTACCCAGATTCGAATTGAGATTGTAAGAACTGTTAGAGGACACTCTGTCTTCTGTAACCTGTTTTTTTTTGTTGGTTCGTTAAGAACTGTTAGTGGAAAAACCAAAGTAGATCAAAGAGAGTTAAGAAAGGAAGTAAAACAAAAACAAAAACCTGTTTAATAAGCAACTCAGCAGAAGAAGAAGCGATGAAAACAAAAGCTAAACATACGATTCCCAAACTCCATTTCCTATTCTCCATTTTTTTTTCCTTTTTTTGAGAGATCAAATCAGATGTTGTGTGACTACAAAGCCTTCACTAACTATATATAGAAGAGAGAAAGCTTACCTTATATTTTTTCTTAAAATTCCACGTGGAATATAAGAATAAACCGATCTATTTTATTTTAAGAAAATTAATAAGGTTTTCTTAATAACATTGAATTCTCGACTTATCCGTGAAAATTATTTATACATGTCATCTCGTTAACTAAAATTATGAACATGCACCACCACTTCCGCTGCGGCAAACCATTTTTATACACTTATTACTGTAATCGAGTCAATTGATTTTATAAAAGTGAAATCCATTATTTTAACATTATTTAGGAGGTACGTACAATAATACATTTATAATTTATTCGGTAATAATAGTGACATCGAGTTGATTATTAAAATAAAATCTCGTGTTCAACGTTTTGCTTATTAAGAGTATTTTGAAGATTTGCCATTCTTCGAGATCTACGACTAATCGTACGAAAATATTTTAACCAAATCATTAATGAGATACTTTATGTAAAACATTTTGATGGATGGATAATCCACTATAGCATATATAGCGTTTGTACATCTTTATTTACTGCCATTTAATTTTAGTTGGAAGTTTAGATTCTTATGTAATGTTGGAGTAAAGTTACATGTACAAAATACAAACAATTTATATATGCCTTGTCCAATCAATACAAATAGTCGAATATCTCCAAAATTGTGAATTTGGACTAATAGTTACCTATATCTTAAAAGCGGCTATAAAATATTTCAAATCGTTTATCCTGAAACGTTTTCTCACAAAACCTCTTTTATATTTTGATATCTCTCTTATCATATCTTTGATTCACTCAATATATTCTTTTTATCTCTTGTAACTACTTCAAGATAGTCTCCAATTCAAATCCATTAGCTTATCAAATCCATTAGCTTATCTGATAGCTTGCTCCTTAAGTCAATCCACTCACATGCTCCGCATCTCCTTAACTCCAATCCTCAGGTGTTACTCACACATCTATAATTTCACCTTTTTGACTGAATTTGTTCTCCAAACACCAAGCACCTGATAAACGCACAAGAAGAACAGACCAAGACCAAAACAACACACAAGTACCAAAGATAACAAGAACTTGATAACAAATCAGATTAACGAAAGATACTTAAACATTCAGAGCAACAACTTAATCCATACAACCAAGAGTTCAAAAGCTTCACCGAGCATCCTTAACAAGTTCAAAATCAAAAGTAATACCAAAACAAATGCCACATATTGCGAAAATACTATTCTAAACTCATATTAAACTCCCCCATACACCAAATTTCCCCATAATCAGAGACATATCCGTCCATTCTAAACTCATACTAAACTCCCCCATAACACCAGACTCCCCCATAATTAGAGACATATCCGACCATCATCATTCTCCCCCTGCTTAGGAACAAAAACTCAGTTAAAAAACACAAGCAAAAGAATCAAAATAGTAAAGCAGAAAGAATGAATAGCAAACATGAGGAAAGAACTTCCTAACAGATGTCCAAAATGGTCTGAAATGCTTTCAGATAACGATATCAGACTTGTGATGAAGTTGAAGGACTGATCTCAAGATTGACTTTGTGGAGAACCGACTTCTTTTATATGGCTTGAGGAACTCGATCCATAGGAATATCATGCTGCTCTTGCAGAAAGCCAACTAGCAGAGATGGGAAAGGAAGATAGAACTTCAAGTCCAACTGACCAAACAATTATATCACTCTGTCATAAATCAAGCGACCAAGATCAAACGAAACTTTGTGCACAGTTTGATACGAGAACTCAACCCAATCCTTCTTCAGATAAATCTCATTTGAGATGGAATCCAGTTGCTGCAACTAATCTTGTACAATTCCTTGTACAGAGGAGTAAAAGCACTTATATTGGAACCCAAATCACTCCATTTGATAACCTTCTAATCAGTTACCCAGTTGGCAAGACCCATAAAATCATTGGTCTTTTGTGAAGAAAACTCATAGAGATGACCTCTACGCAACACCTTAAGGACACCTTGTTCGATGTTAGTAGACGGCAGATTTTCCCAGAATTCCAAACTACACTAGGATCATAATCAATCACATTCGTGACCGTTTTAACCATACCAGCTTCAGTAATGAACCCACTAATGGCATCACCATCCCTAATCTCAAGTTGGCGCTCGTTAATGAACCTATCAAAATTGCGAGAAAGTAATTGGTACCTTGAGTACGCCTCTCTAGACGCGAACTTTGCTTCGTCAAACGCAAGTGGTGATTGAGTGCAAGAAGAACTGGCACCTCGTGTCGTTCTAGGTACCTTTGCAGATATCATCTCAGAAGATTGTTCCATCTTTCTCTTTCTAAGTCTTGTGAAGATGGTGTTTAACAACCCAGAGTGTGTGGCCTCTATCGAACCTATATCGTCGGGTAAATCCACAACCCTGGTTATATCCTCACATGCATCTTTCTCTTTCTAAGTCTTGTGAAGATGGTGTTTAACAACCCAGAGTGTGTGGCCTCTATCGAACCTATATCGTCGGGTAAATCCACAACCCTGGTTATATCCTCACATGCATCTAGGGGATGCTCCATAATATTCTCCATTGGTGTTGTTGCATGCCCGAGAGGATCATCAATCGATGGTTCAACCACATGTGGTCTTAAGAAGATCACCATTGTTGTTTTTGGGTTCTTGACTTCAAGTAGATCATCATCATCAGAATCACAAGTCTTGATTTCTGACAAGTCATAAAAAACATCCACCGAATCAGGAGCTGACGGAGATTGTTCAGCTTAATTTCATTGGGTTGATCTCCGGAGACGAAGGCGGTGAGACTGTAGACATTTGTGAAGACACAATTTTTTGAAGTCGTGAGAAGATGGATTTCATTTCTTAGTCTTTTCTGTTTTAGGGTTGTTTCGCTGAATCAACCAAGATTCTTGTTTCTTCAAGCTACAAAGCGCCTAGACCCTTCGACTTCAAAATGTACTTGAGTTGATTATTTCTCAAAAAACTTCAACACACTGAATTATTTGAACCACACTCGTTGCATGCACATAGATTCGTGTGTACCTATTTAATGGGTCTGAAAAAGCTCAAAAACAAGTAACAAACAAATGTCTAATTGCTTTGAATTGGCCCATTAGTGATCTGTTAGTCAACACTTAACAACAATCTTTCTTAACCAAAGAAAAAATCAGATTAGTTCGATCCTTTTGACTAACCCATAAAGCTAATCAATTCTATGAACACAGAATGATTAACAAAATATTCAGAACCATAAATTAAAAACTTATTCTTCTTAATCAAATTTTAAAACAATTTCACATTTATTTTTGAAGACACTGACCATCCACATTGAACCACAACCCCTTGAAGTGCAACACACATCCTAATCTTTGAGACATACGATCATACCCAATATGAAGTAGCTAGACTTTTACATTGTTATGCTTTTATCAGCCAAAGTCTTTCAGAAATCTAAGAATCAACCTTTTGATTTATGCAGCTGGAATTTCCTGAGTCAATTGACAGCCTTTTTCCGCTTCAAGTCTGTGAATTTAACGTTCTTATACTATCAATAGTCTGCATCATCATCGATTTTAACTCTTTGTTTAAGATAATCCTTCTATGACGGCATGACAAACAGCTATTTTCTAAAAGCTCAATCAAGTCTGATATATGTCTCCCTTTTTCAGACATGTGATGCACTCTTCCAGAATCAGGATCCTGCTTCCAATCAGCTCAACCAAACACATCATTGTTCTCCTCAACAAGTTCACGAATAAAATGATGACATGTATCAATATGTTTAGTTTGTGACTGTTGAACAAGATTCTTAGCAATACATATGGCACTTCGATTATCACAATAATTAAGAAGAGTTTCAGAACCAATACCATATTCAACATACATATGTTTCATCCACATAAGTTGAGTGCAACAACTACCAATAGGAATGTACTTTGCTTCAGCAGTTGATTGTGAAACACAGTTTTGTTTCTTACTCAACCAGGCAATGAGATTGTTTCCCATGAAGTAACTAGGCAATGAGATTGTTTCCCATGAAGAAACAGCCACCACTTGTGCTCTTTCGATCATTCAAACACCCAGCGCAATCAGCATCATAGTAACATGTCAGACTTCTGGCAGTATCATGTGTATACTGAATTCCCAGGTTTTGTGTCCCTTTAACATATTTCAGAATGTGCTTAGCTTCCTGCAGATGACTCTCCTTTGGAGTAGCCTGATACCATGCACACAATCCCACCAAGAAACTAATATATGGTCGACTCGCTGTAAGATACAACAACCCTCCAATCAGACTTATGTAAGTTGTAGCATCCACCGATTTTCCTGCATCATCCTTAGACAACTTCTCATTGGTACTCATTGGTATTTTTGAAGCTTTGCTATTCTCATATCCAAACCGCAGAATCAAGTTTTTAACATAAGTGCTTTGATTCACAAAAATACCATCTTCTGTTTGTTTTGCTTGGAGACTGAGAAAATATTTTGATATCACCATTTATACTCATCTCAAACCCTCTGGTCATTACTTCATAAAATTGCTTCACTAAAGCTTGACTTGTTGATGCGAACACAATATCATCGACATAAATATGAACCATGATGAATCCATGATACGAGCTTTGAGATGCTTCTCTAAAGTCGATCGGAGCGGGTTCTATCCAAGGGAACTAGATGTACTTCCTTGGTAATAAAAGTCAGAGAGCGCGGAAGGTGGGGGATTGAGGAGCGATCCACAAGAAGTATGATGGGCTTCTTGATACACTCAAGCACACTCTAGATCATGGGGAAACCTCGCGAGATCTTACAGTGTGTTCTAAGTCTTAGACAAACGACTAGCTTGCTTAAGGACTTAAAGATTTCTCTTCGAGAAACTATGTTCTTTATTGCTTTCAAAGTTAGGTGTCTTCTTACATGGCTGCAAGAAGACCTTATATAGGGGTCCTAAGGCCGACTTACTTAAAGAAAAAGGAAAATATGGGTCGCAGCCCATTAACAAAAAGGAAATAAGAAAAATGACAAATCACAAGAAAAATTGCAAATTTCTAACTTAGTGTTTTATTGCCTTTTTTAAATGAAACTAAAAGGCCTAAAAATCTTATGAGCCTTAAGACTCTTTATCCTAAGGTGCTGGAGTTGTTTGGGCATGGTGTTCTTGCAAAAACATTTGTCGTAAACACAAAATAATCCTTGTATGGCGCGATAATGGGCCAAGACTTGTCGGTTTCTTCCAGCTCAGGTCTTGTTGATTCTTGGTCCTCTTGGTAAGCTTTTAAAGGGTCTTGACTGTCTTGGATCTCCTCTGTTCGTGTTGTTTGGTCTTGACTTGTGTTCTTGATCTTTCTTGCGTTCCTCGAAGAAGTCCCGATATCGATCTTGGAGCATTCCAAGAAGGACACGATCTCTTCCTTGTTCAAGATGTTAACTACAGATTCTCCTAGTTTTTCTCTCAACTTGCATGTCCTATCTTGAGTCATTGGTCTGCCTAGTTCATCCAGCTTGATGCCCTCATCATCCCCTCCCTCTTGAAGATGTTTCATCTCGGGTCCATCGTCATCGTTGACATGAAACAGGGAGATATCAGCAACATTGAAACTTGAAGAGATATTGAACTCACCAGACAGTTCTAATCGGTAGGCATTATCGTTGATCCGTTCGATTACTCGGAAGGGACCATCGCCCCGGTGCGCGAGCTTGGACTTGCGCTTGTTCGGGAAGCGCTCTGGGCGCATCTGTACCCAAACCCAATCTCCTGGGTTGAATATCACAACCTTGCGCCTTTTGTCCTCTCTTTGCTTAATCGATTCAGCCTTCTTTTCCAAGTTCTCCTTGACTTTGAGATGTAATTTTTGGACTAGCTCGGTTTTGACACTTGCATCCTTGTCAAGGTAGTGTTGCGGAGGGAGTGGTGTAAAATCCATTGGCGTCAAAGGGTTGAAACCATATACCACTTCAAATGGTGAGAGCTTAGAAGACGAATGATTAGCTCGGTTACAAGCAAACTCAACCATAGGTAAGCAAGAAAGCCAATTGGTTAAATTATTACCGACCGTAGCTCTAAGTAAGGTTCCTAGATTACGGTTTACCACTTCAGTTTGGCCGTCGGTTTAGGGATGACAAGTGGTGGAGAAGAGCAACTTGGTGCCTAATTTCCGCCATAAGGTTCTCCAAAAGTGGCTTAGGAACTTGGTGTCTCGATCGGAAACAATAGTCCTCGGGACTCCATGTAGGCGCATTACTTCATTGAAGAAAAGGTCGGCGATTTGTGATGCGTTGTTGGTCTTGTTACAAGGTATGAAGTGAGCCATCTTTGAAAAGCGGTCCACTACAACAAAAATTGAGTCCTTGTGATTTATCTTTGGTAAACCTAAAACAAAATCCATTGAGATATCCTCTCAAGGAGCATTAAGAATAGGTAAAGGGAGATAAAGACCATAAGGGTGGGACTTAGGTTTAGCTTTGAAACATGTTGGACATTTGATGCACAGCCACTCCACATCTCTCTTAAGATGCGACCAAAAGAAAAGCTCAACCACCATGGCTAGAGTTTTGGCAACTCCGAAGTGCCCCATGAGTCCTCCGCCATGCGCTTCCCTAAGTATCAAGTCCCTCATTGACCCTTGCGGTATACACAACCTCTTTTCCCAAAACAAGTACCCTTCGTGGATGTAGTATGATCTGAAGGCTCCTTTGTTGCAAGCTTGATAGATGTCCCCAAAATCTGGATCCTCCTTGTAGTTGTTCTTGATGAACTCAAATCCTAGAACCTTGGCGTCCATGATGGTGATGAGGTTGTGTCGTCTAGAAAGAGCATTCACGACTATATTCTCTTTGAAGAACAGTAGTAGCACGGTTTGCTTGGCACACAAGGTTTTCTCTATGACACTCGGAGTCACAAAGAGAGAAGGTTTACTTACCTTGGTGGACTGAACCATCTTTATTTGGAGCTCATGTATATGAGCCGGGGTCAAGGGTGCTAAGCTATACTTGCGCTTGTCATGCACAAACAAGTAGAAGTTGGTGTGCCCGTTGTGTAGAGCCTCCTTATCAAACTGCCAAGGTCGGCAAAATAAGAGATGTCCAGCTTGCATGGGAGCTACATCACATAGTGCCTTGTCTTGATATGTTTCAATGCTGAAAGGAACGGTCACTTGCTCGGAGACTTTGATCTCGACCTGGTCTTTGAGCCATCTCAAACGGTACGGCGTCGGGTGCTTGGTGGTAGTGAGTCCTATTTTTTCAACCAAGGACTTTCTAGCCATGTTAGTACAAGCACCACTATCTATAATAAGACTGCATATCTTGCCGCTTATGGTACATCTCGAGTGGAAGATGTTTTCCCTTTGTGCGATTTCATCCGGCACGACCATAGAGTTTAGGACGCGGCGAACTACAAGGAATTCCCCTATGTCCGGGTATGCTACAGTCTCCTTAGCCTCTCCTATAGCTTCTTCTACATACATCTCGTCCTCATCTTGTGATTCATACACTCCGCCTTTGGTGACAACCATTACGCTTTGGTTTGGGCATTCTCTTGCCATGTGTCCGCGACCTTGATACTTGAAGCACACAATGTCACGTGTTCTAGAAGTATTTGGAGCCTTACTATCCTCAAGTATTGGAGTCTTGGTTGATCCTTGATCAGTTCTCTTAGGAGGAGTCTCGACCTCAATGGTTTTGCCCTTGTCTTGTTGTCTCGGGGTGGGTGCGTTCCATGGAGCGTTGTACTTGGGTTCTTTGGTTTCCAGCCGATTCTTCAGGTTTTCGAATTCTTCAAAGTAGTTTTCCATGTACCTATTTCCCAGTACCAACTTACGAAACCTCTTCTGTAAGTCTCTATGGAAATATGGAGGCACGTACCTTCTCCTTAGATTAAATTTCATCTCGTTCTAAGTGGAGATTTGGTGATAGTGGTGACGTCTTCGTTCGGCTAGATCGCGATCCCACCAGGACAATGCGTTGTCCGTGAGTTGAGCAGCAGCAAACCTCACTCTTTTATGATCCGCATAATGGTAGCACTCAAATATGTACTCCATTCTTTTTTCCCAATCGAGGTACGCTTCTGGATTGACCTTACCCGCGAAGGTGGGCGCGGTAAGTCTTAGGTCGATGTTGGAGTGCACCGTCGGCCCGCTCACGTCCGTGGTTATGGAGGTCTCTTCCTCGTGTGATACGACGCCTAGGTGGAGGGTAATCCGGATCCGAATCAAAGTCTCTTTCTCGGTATGCGTCCGAGTCATCGTCCCGGGAGTGTAGGGACACTCACATGTTGGCGGATCTCGACTCCAAACGATCCATTCGAGTGTTGATGGATCGAAGCTGGGCTTGGAGTTGGGCCAACATTTCAGGTAGGGTGGGGACCTCAGCTGGGGTTTCCATGTTTCAAAACAAGAAACTAGAAGTTATCCTTCTTTTTTTTTGAAAAAAATGGAAATTGTAAAAAATGAAAATTGCAAAAATGAAAAATACGAAAAAGGAAAAATAAACTTAAGGAACAATTCCTTTTTTTGTTTTTTTAGATTGAGAACTAAAAACCCTAGCCGTCACAAGCAAGATATAGATTGGATCTTAAGCAAACAATGTTTATTTTACTTGAGAAACGAACAACATATGCGAAAGTGATGAGAGCTTTAAAATTAAATAGAGCAAAAAGTAAAGATAGATAAAACCTTCCAAGAAATCTTTGGCTATGATACCAAAATGATACGAGCTTTGAGATGCTTCTCTAAGGTTGATGGGAGCGGGTTCTATCCAAGGGAACCAGATGTACTTCCTTGGTAAGAAAAATCAGGGGGTGCGGAAGGTGGGGGATTGAGGAGCGATCCACAAAAAGTATGATGGAATTCTTGATACACTCAAGCACACTCTAGATCAAGGGGAAACCTCGCGAGATCTTACAGTATGTTCTAAGTCTTAGACAAACTACTAGTTTGCTTAAGGACTTAAAGATTTCTCTTTGAGAAACTATGTTCTTTATTGCTTTCAAAGTTAGGTGTCTTCTTACATGGCTGCAAGGGGACCTTGTAAAGGGGTCCTAAGGCCAACTTACTTAAAGAAAAAAATGAAAATACGGGTCGCAGCCCATTAACAAAAAGGAAATAAGAAAAATGGCAAATCACAAGAAAATAGCAAATTTCTAACTTAGTGTTTTATTGCTTTTTCTAATTGAAATTAAAAGGCCTAAAAGCCTATGGGCCTTAAGACTCTTTATCCTAAGGTGCTGGAGTTGTTTGGGCTTGACGTTCCTGCAAAAACATTTGTTGTAAACACAAAATAATCCTTGTAAGGCGCGATAAAGGGCCAAGTCTTGTCAGTTTCTTCCACCTCGGGTCTTGTCGATTCTTGGTCCTCTTGGTCAGCTTTTAAAGGGTTTTGACTGTCTTGGATCTCCTCTGGTCGTGTTGTTTGGTCTTGACTTGCTTTCTTGATCTTTCCCTCGTTCCTCGAAGAAGTCCCAATATCGATCTTGGAGCATTCTGGGAAGGACGCGATCTCTTCCTTGTTCAAAATGTTAACTACATATTCTCCTAGTTGTTCTTTCAACTTGCGTGTCCTACCTCGAGTCATTGGCCTGCCTAGTTCATTTGGCTTGATGCCCTCATCAATCCATCCTGACTATTTTGTGTGAATAAAGTCTTATCCACACTCCTTCGTTCATATATCCATTATTTATCAGGAACATTGCCAAACGTTTGTACCAGGCTCGTAGTGCATGTTTCAAACCATACAGAGCCTTGTTCAGTTTGTAAACATAATCAGGATGTTGCGGATCTTTAAACCCCTTTGATTGTTCCACGTACACCTCCTCTTCTAAATAACAATTCAAAAATGCACTATTCACCGTCCATCTAAAACAACTTGAATCGCATGTTACAGTCATTCCAAACAGAAGTCTGATTGACTCTAAACGAGCAACCGGAACAAAAGTCTCATCAAAATCAACACCTTCAACTTGTAAATATCCTTGTGCTACCAAACGAGACTTATTTCTCACAACATTACCTTTCTTGTCAATTTTATTCTTGAATATCTACTTGGTACCCACAACATTGACTCATTTAGAACATGGAACAACATTCCAGACATTCAGTCTTGTAAAGTTTTCCAGTTCTTCTTGCATAGATGCAATCCAAACTCATCCATTAACGCCTCCTTATAAGTTTAGGGTTATATCTTAGAAACAGAACACACACACTCAATTAGTTTCACTAGCTCACTTCTTTTTTGCCATGAACGCAAAAAATACAGCATATCCAACAAGCTTTTTGAAATCAATATGTTTTTCTCTAGTAACTCTCCCCCTGAATCTCGCCAATAACATCCGCAGAGGAGTGATTCTAATGAACTTGAGGAGACATCTCAGGAACTGCAACCCATCATTCTCACCGAGCGGTTCAACTGTAAGCCGTGTTGTAGAGGCATTATCAAACACAACATTAACAGTTTCTTGAACTGTTAAGGAACAACGATTATACACACGATATACAATACTTGATCCGGAGTACCCATGAAACATCCCTTCATCATTGCGTAAATTGAACTTTCCAAGCTGATCTTTGTCATTAAGAATATAACAAATACACCCAAAAACGTGAAAATAATGCACAGTAGGTATTTTCCCCTTAAAATGTCTTAGATGTTTCTTTGCACATGTATATACGGATGATAATGTAACATGTTGCATCGCTCTAGCCGTCTTTTGTGGCGTTCTTTGTTGCGCTCAACTATGCCATTCTGTTGGGGAGTTCGAGGTGCTGAGAACTGATGAGAAATTCCTTATTATGAACACAACCTTTTGAAGCACTCTTTTAAACTCACCTCCATGATCACTTCTTATCGTCTTAATACCTTTCTTTTCATTCTTCAGCTGCAATGCCAAGATCTTGAAACTATCCAATGTCTCACTCTTCTCACGAAGAAAACGCATCCAAGTATAACGACTGTGGTCGTCTACTATCACCAAGATATACCGTTTTCCATCCATGCTTCCAACCTGAATTGCTCCCATTAAATCCATGTGAACCAACTTTAATAGTGACTTGGATTTAACATCAGGTACAGACTTATGTTGAGCCTTAACTTGTTATCCCATACTACACGGTCCACAATCAACCGATTGATCTCCTTCAATCATAGGCATGTGTCGGACAATCTCCTTGTTTGCAAGCTTTGTCATTGTTCTAATGTTCATATGACCAAGTCGTTGGTGCCATATACGGATATCATTGTCATCCTTAACACTCATACATTGTGTAGGAGGAACCCACATATAACAATCATTGCCTAAGCGAATTCCCTCTAGCTTTATATTACCATTAATATCAAATGCCTGACAATCTATGCTGGTAAACATGATTCACAAACCTGAATCATACAATTGACTGATATTGATCAGATTAGCCTTCAACCCATCAACCAGATACACATCTGAGAGTTTAGGTTCGGTAACACTTCCAATATCCCCTTTACCTTTGATCTTTCCTTTAGCTCCATCACCGAAACTTACTCTACCAGCTGAGACATCCTCAAATCCCTGAAAACATTTCTGGTCTCCTGTCATATACCGCGAACAACCATTATCAAAATACCAATCACCTTCCCTTGTTTCAGATTTTCCTTTTCCATATGTAAAAGCAAATCTACAGTACAAATCCAACTACTTGACCCAAATTTGACTCATGTTTCTTCCGTTGAAAATAAAATTCTGCTGTCTCCACAACTGTTGAACCTTTGACTGAAGTCTATAACATTGATATCGCAGATGACCACTCTTTCCACAGTACCAACACTCTACCTGCTTACCCGAGTCAACTCCAAAGTGCTTTGATTTCTTTTGATATTCTCATTTATTATCAAAACTCTAATTTTTCTTTTTACTCTCACACTCCATAGCATCCTGCAAACTGGATGATGCTTTGACAAATTTCATAGCTCCAGATTCTCTACCTTGATACGCGAGACCACCATTTCCTTTTTGATGACGCCCAACAGTTAGAAGATAATCCAAATCATCAATTCCTTTCGTCAACATCTTGATTTGCTTCAATTTTTCAGTCAATTGACGTTCCAAAACCAATATTCTTCTCTTTGATCTCCAATAACTCTTTCTCAGCTCTGTGTTTCTGCTCTTTGAGTTGTTTATTCTCTTCTCATGTTTCAACAAGTGATGACACAAGAAGCTCTATATGATACTCTTGTGACATACCTAATTCCTCATCAGACTCATCCTCGGACAGAATTCTACTCTCGTCAACACTTTTTCGTATCAAATCAATTTCATTATGAACTTCCTCCTCATCATCATCAATCTCAACAATGCCCAAAAGAACCACAATTTCATTCTGAACTTCTTCACTTTCACTGTCGCTCCACAATGTTACAGCTGTCTTCACACTCTGTTTTGAAGTGCACTCTGGTTTTGTATGACCATACCCTTTGCACTCATAACACTAAACATTCATCTTCTTCTTAGCAGTTGCACACGAAACCTTAAAATGACCAAATCCTTGACATTCAAGACATTGCTTATCTGACTTACTCTAATCTTTGTCTGTCACTGATCGTGTTGATGCCTAAAATTCCACTTGCTCTCAGCATTCTCTTCAGCAGTCCACTCTTTCTTTGGCTTCAGAGCACCATCCTTATCCACCAGAGGTTGCCATCCATCTTCAACGGCTGACCAAGCATCTATATTAATCCCCTTGATAACTTGCATCATCTGAACTTTCCAATAACCATAGTTGTCCGGATCCAACTTCAATGGTTTAGTCACAACAACAAGAAACATGCGGTGAACTGCACTGATACTACCTAAGAAACTTATATTTTTTCAATTTTATTTATTTTAAAAGATACAAATTCTACTAAGTCGAAAAAAATGCACAAATAATATATCAAATCTAACAAAATAATAAAAATCTACTCATTTCAAAAATAAAATTTATGTGACAGTAATTTTTTTGAATATTTATATAAAAGTTATATTGCATGGATTATTTTATATTAATTTGTAATTTAAACATAAATTTAATGTGGAGTGGAGTTGGAAGGCTTTTTTGTACAAAATCTTTTTGAAAAGTTATTTGTATGTTTTGATGAAAAGAAAATTTTAAGGAGAATGACTATGTACGCGAATGGTAATCCAAAGGACGGTGGATATAATCATATTTCAAAGTACGTTAGGATCGATACAACAATTCTTCCCAAAAGCGGGGAAGTTTATGTTGATCTCAAACTCTTTGTTTATAATAGGAAGCTAAAGAAGTATTTGACTGTTACAGATACTTTCAATATGTATCATATGGACTTTCACTTACTCTCTGAATAATCCATGAACCTAATTGATTGTGCAGATGGAACAGCGATTCACCGCTGCGGAAAAAAAGTGGGGATATGGACAATTGATTCCTCTTTCAACATTTCACGACGGAAACGAAGGTTATAATGCGAATGACACGGGTTCTTTTGGTGTTGAGATCTTCATTGTTGAACCAGCACAACTACAAGAGAAAGACACATTCATATCAAATCATCCACACAATGTTCTCACTTGGAAGATTCTTCATTTCTCTTCATTGGAAGATAAATCCTATTACTCTGACTTCTTCCTTGCCGGAGACCGATACTGGTTAGTTACTTTTTGGTAACTTCAACTCAAAACTAGTTGTTAATGAATATATTGATTCCTAAATTATATATATTAGATTAAGATGATCTCAATTTCCAATGTAGGATATTAATACAATTCTAACAATAAACGGTATTTTTTGTTAATGTATAAACAAGAGATTAGGTTTTAACCCGAAGGATCTGGAGCCGGAAGACTACAACATGAGGTTCTAATCGTCCTACATGCACAAGGCTTCAAGGAAAACGCAGTAAAAACAAATGCTTGGGGAGCTTTTAATCTAAAGTTAAAGAATCAAAGAACTTCTAACCACAAAGTAAAATATTGTAAAAGAAAAGTCTTGTCATCTCAGAATGGAAAATTATGTGAATTGGTTTGTTTATTTTCCTTTGCATATGCACTTTGGTACCCGTTTTTGGAAGGCTTAGGTGGAGGAGTGGACAATATAATATCGATGGCGGAATTAAAAGATACATCGAAAGGGTATTTGGTGAATGATTCCATAGTCTTTGAAGCTGAAATAGTTCAGGTTTCTGTGACCAACATCATCTCTGTTTAAAGATCTTTATCTTTTTTATCATTCTATCAAGCTCGCTTATGAATTAAGAAGCGTTTGATGATATTGTTTCTTCGAGTTTTCTTTTTCTCCGTTTTGTAATCTGTGAAATAAAAGTATTTTCGTTCTAAAAAATAGTAACGAGATGATGAAAAATGTACTAAGAGATTACGCGACATTTAAGCATTTGACCAAAGACATTTATCTATGCTTTTAAAGAATTTATCCAGCCACAGAATTGAATACTAATTAGATCGATTACTCTTGTTATTGATGGAATCCTCTACATTTTGAATCATTGACAGAAAAGCAATACAAAAGAAAGAGGTAAACATAACAAAATAGCCTTATATCCAATATTTCCAATGTATATAATTCTAGTTAAGAAACAATATTTGTAAAGACCAAAGAGACAAGGAAAGCAACCACTGCAACGACTCGAGCCGCAGCTGCACTCGGTTGAGAAACGGCAAAGCTATGAGAAGGGCCAGGGACTCCGGCTGCAGGAATTGTAGCAGTCAATGGAGGAGGAGAGGAAGATGGTGACTCAGAGAGTGGCGTAGAGGAGGCAGGGAGGAGGACGTTGAGGTCAAGCTTCTGACCAGCGGCACAATGGCCGGGAACGCCGCAGAAGAAGAAATGGTGGCCGTGGTTGGTGAGTGTGATTGAGTCGTTTCCAGTAGTGAAGCTGGAGATTGGGTTTGAAGTATTGCAGTTTCTGTACATTTGGTGCGTCACTCTCATAACGTTGTGGAATTGTGGATTGTATTCGAACACTATAAAAAAAATCAAATTAGTTTTGGTTTTATTCACATTTCATACAACTAACAAATTATAATCTTCTAAATGTGACCATGAAATAGACTATATAATTCGAAATTTGATTGAAACTGACTAACAAAATACAAATTCACATTAGATCATATTCAGAAAAGTGATAAAAATAATTTGGCCCACAAAGTCAATCATAGTATTATTTTTCTAAATTAGGAGATATGAAGATTTATTAAATTTACAGTTTTTCTTGTGTAATGGTCATCTTAATTAAATTAATCATCTACTAAAGCTCCGATTAGCAATTATTTTATTGTTTTGAAAAGCAAAAGTTTTTGAAATTTTTTGAACTTGACCAATTATATTGGAATTTTTTTTTTATTCTACAATCGGTCTTTCAAAAAAATTTCTAAAACTTTTGCTTTTCAAAACAATGAAATTAATTGTCAATCGGAGGCTAATACTCAATAAATTAATTATCATTATAAATTATTAAATAATTTTTGTCTTTAATTAAATTTTTGGTTTGATTTGTATATCTATAAGTTGATAATTATTTTAAACTATTAAAAAATGTATAGTTTTAATATTATTAATGTATAGAGGTCCTATTGATTAGGTCGTGAGTGGTACTTTAACATTACACCTAAAGCTTACGTATTTGAGGATTAAGATTGGTTAGGGGACCCATTTTCCGACATGTACGCTACGCAAGTCAATTAAACTAATGTATAATGGTAAGAAACTGAAGGAACTCACAGACAGTATCACCAATGTGGAAACTTTTGGTAGAGGCCCATAGCTTATAATCGACGTTGGCTATGGTTGTCCAGCCTGCTGAGTCGCCGACTTTGTACACCGCCGCTTCACTCAGTCGTAGCATCACCACTAAACACACCAAAGCCGCCACTATCTTCACCGCCATGGATCAACTCTGTCTCTCGCTCTTTCTTCTTCTTCTTTGGTCGCAAGCCCCCACAGAGTTTTCTATTGTTTTGTGTGTGCGTATATATATACAAAGAGGTTATGTAAATGTGAGTGGTGCGTATGTATGAGGAATGCCTTTTGGATCTTTATTGGTTAGTTGGCGAATTTGGAGAAAAGAGTGTCTGGAAAGCAAAATACCGACAAAGCTTGCTTATGTACTTTACTTCTTTATTTTTTTATTAGTGGTGGATTACATTTCTAACACTGACTTGTAAAATTGGAAGACTTATTATATACATATATTATTTACTCAGTGAAGAACTCATAAATTTTTTGGTTTGTGAGCAAAAACAAATATAAAATATATGTGTTGCTCATCAAAAATGACAAAAGATACACAAGAAATACCTGTATAAATCATATTTGTTAGAAGTTATAAAAAGTTCCGATTGTTTAAACTTTGGAAGGCTTGTAAGGAAAGAATGGTGAGTTGGTTGGTCTGCTAATTTTGAATCATCTAATATTTGTACTTCGCAGTTACTCTTCCTCCTGCAGGTGACATAATTTCTTCACTAATTCGAATTACAATTTTTGTGATAGATCTGTTTTATTTTTGGGGGTCACCTTTTATGATAATATTTTCAAGTAGATTCATTAGGACAAAAAATCGTTAGTGTGGGAACAAACAATACCTTTAGCTGAGCTGTGTTTAGAGTGGGCATGCTGTTAAAAAAAAAGATAACTCTTCTTGAAATTATGTCGGGGTGTTTGGATCCCCTAACGTTGTATCTCCCAGTTATGTAAACTCTATCAAATGAGTTTCTCCTGACTTTAAAGATCGACTAACCCATGTGTAAATGTCGTTCGCATGTAATTTTTTCCAACTTTGGTGTTCAAAATTCATGGAAATCGAAAAGGAAAACCTACTAAAAATATTATAGTAAAATGAAAAGAACAAAGAAATCACAATTTTCTTTATAATATAGTTAAAACTATTTTCTAACATGGTTGTAAATATTTTAGTTTTGTTAATTTTATGTGGGAAACTATTTATTTTCTTCTTCTTCGCTCATTCTCTTTTCCACTAATTCTATTTTCAATATAACTTTTAATAAATAAATAAAACCTATTCCGAGTCCAATCTCGAGCTCAAGCAACTAACATGTTTCCTCCTACGCAATGTAAAGACCGTAGTATACAACCACTAACTCCACTAACGGTGCAGTACATATCCCGATATTGAGGGAAAAACCCTTTTTGTCATACCCTTCACTGTGTTATTTGACCAATTATCCCATCTTTTTCGTGTTTTTCCTTAGATTTTAAATTAAATAATTAATTATAAAAATTCATATTTCAGAGAATGTAGTGTTAATCTCCTTCTGCACTATTCTTATCTTTTTATTTGATCCTCATATATATTTGGTTATATATATAAAAAGATTCTTTATTTTATTCTTTGGTCGGAATAAAAAGATTCTTTATTGTTTTCAATGAATTTTTCAATTAAAAGTAGTTGTTATCATATAAATGTAGCCTCTGCCTCGGAGCATGGTGAAAAGACTGGTGGCTCTTTACGCATGTAATCGTTATGAAGCAGCAAAAACAAGATGGCATTATATGAGTACTCAACATTGTTTATGTTCCTCACTGACAACTAATATATCTATTGACACATTTTGTATCCTTTTTTAATCTTTTGACTCTTCTTAATTTTAATTTAATTTTTACACTGGAAAGCAATATCAATATTATAACTACAACTTTGTCTGACAGAAATTAGCACTAACAGTTTGTAACATAGAAACATATAATATGACATGTAGTTGGAACATTTGAACGTTGCTATAGTGCAAAAAGATGATCTGTCAGAGAATTTGACAATGTAGACAATTTTTGAAGATAATTAAATATTCTCGGAAACTATTTTGGAAAGAATAAAACTTTATATGAATATTAATTGCAGGGCTTTTTCTATCGAACCAAAAAAAATACAGTATAAATAATAAAAAACAATTTTTTTGAAAAAAAAAAATGTATATATGTATGCTTATTAAACAAACTATTCTGGTATATTCCCTAGTATTAATAAAAAGAAGTTCATATATTAGATGAGTATATTACGCTCCTTTTCAACAATCGAAAGTAAAGAAGCAGTTGATCCGAGAAAATAGGGCCTTTTGATCCTAGATTTTACCGTTAGTCTTCTCTCCGTTCGCGACCCACTTGATCATCATGATCATCATTGTGATCATCCATGAATCTAGCCCCAGAACCAGTGCTTCTTCCACACTTTCTCTGTCATCTCTTCGATAGGCACATTCTTCCGTCTCAGGAAGCAGGGAACATCACAAACAGAGACATAATCAAGACCCACGAGGAAAAAGAAGATGAAAATCCCATACTTGAAATGGCAAAGCATCGAGAGGAAAGCCTGAGCAATTATGAAAGTGAAGAGCAGGTTCACACAAACTGTCCACACTCTGTCCTGCAGAACGTGTCTCTAGAGGGAATGTCTCACTCGGGGATTAGCCATCCGAGCGGTCCCCAAGACCAAGCGAAAGCAGCTACGTAAGTGCAGATCATCACAACCACTAGAATTGCGATACCTTTCTCGAGATCTTGAGAGTGGTCCTTTGACTTTGATGCCAAGGATAATGGCGATTACGGACCTGAGAGAAGAACATTTGAAACACCGGCTTCGAGGAGAAGAACTCGGCGACCAACTTTGTCAACGGAATAGATTGAGACTACAGTGGAGAGTACGTTGACTGCACCAGTGATTACTGCAGAGTAGAGAGCAGCGTCCATTGCCAAAGCCTACTGTGCTGAATAGAACAGGAGCGTAGAACATTATCGCGTTGATTCCAGTAAATTGCTGGAAAATCTGCAATTTTTCACCAAATCCAAGTAATTAGCATTGACAACAAAAGCTTTTCACATTGAACACAAAGGAATCAAATTTTCCTAAATTGAACACAACGAAATCAAAATTTCCGATATTGAGCAAACAATTTAGGTTCTTCGATCTTAATTAAACACAAACTTCGGAGATAAAACTTTTCCGATCACCAAATACTAACCTGCAAAGCGACGGCGATGATAAGTTGAGGGCGATTTTTGCTTTGAAGAAGGTTTCTAAAAGGATGTTTGACTTCTTTAGCAAGACGACTAGCTTCAAGGAGATCAGCGAACTCAGGTTTCGACATTATCGGTTGCCTCGAATACGACGAAGAACGGCTTTTCCTTCATCGGAGACGACCCTCTTTCAACTAAACTGTTGGGTGTCTCTGTCCACCAATAAAGCTCCCACCGTCAACAAAAAGCGCCGGAATTCCAGCCAAACCTAACGACAATCTCCATCCCCCATCCTCCCCTTGATCCTGCAATAACATTTCCAAATTTCAGAATTTATTAATGGGCTTAGTACAGGCCTTAACATGATAGATTAAAGCCCATTAACTTAAGTTTCCGTATCAGTGACATCATCGTAAGACTTGAAAGTCAACGTAAAGATCAAAGGTTTAATGTATTTCTGATGTGGACTATGTTTCTTAAAGACGTAGGCATGTGGATAGAACTTGCTGCAATCACGGAAGACCTTTTTTTTTTCAATCTATCTACTCATAAAGTTTTAATGTTTTTCCTTAAATTGTAATATTGAATATAAAAAATAAAAAATATAAATGGTATGAGTTATTCTAAATTTTAATATCAAAAAATTTGATATCTACCTATGATAAATTATAAAAGGAATTTTTAGAGAGCACAATTTAGTTTTATTAATTAGATTTTGTCGATTTGACAAAAAAGTAAATTGTTAATTTTAAAAAGAAAAATTATATGTATTTTGAATAATCCCAAAACAGTTGAAAAGTTTGACAAATAAGGATAAAAAAAATTGGAATACTTTAGAAAGTTTATGTGGACGAAATCTACTTTTTTGTTCTTACAACAAAGGTTGTGTGAAGTGAAAGAGGACATTCATGTGGATATTTCTAATAGTTTTCATGTTAAAGCAATATTACTAAAATTATGATAAACCATAACATATATTTATATAGATTTTCATTTTTCCATTATCTGAAACCCTAATTTTTATTTTATTTATTAAAAAATATAGGAAAAAAAAGAAGAAGAAATACGTACTTGGCGGTTTCCATAGTTGACAAGATTGGCAAAGAGAATACCAATAGTGACATTAAGTTGAAAGAGAATGTTAAGACCACCACGGATTCTAGTAGGTGCAAATCTCCGACAAGAACAAAGGGCACGGCCTGATTAGCAAACCCAACACCACAACCAAGTAAGATCCGGGCCCTGCAATAAGCATGGGCTAGGTCTTGAGCTGCCGTGTTGAGAATCACACCAATAATGAAGAAAAAACACCAGCTATAAGCATCGTTAGCCTCCTTCCTAACGTCCCTTGTTGTGTATGAAGCGAAGAAAACGTTTGCAGTTAGACCGGCTAAGTATAGTGATGATGTGAAAAGTTGTAGTCCCTTGGTTGTCGTATTTTGCAGTAGTTTGCTGTTTTTTGTCGGGCGCCGGCTTCTACTCGACGATGAAACCGCCGGGAAGAAATTTTTTTTAGAAAGTCGGGCATCGATGTCACTCCCACCTACCAAATCATACTGGTTTTTATTAGTCCCAAACAATTCGATTGACAATTCAATCCATAAACTAATCCTCGAATCTTTGAAATCTTTGAACCTCTAACAATATTATATAGGGCAAACACAAACACTATTAAATTAAATGTAGGGAGAGAAGATAACAAAAAATAATACTCAAACTATTTGGACTAAATGCATTTTATTCCTTTTAGTCATATTGGTTCTGTAAAAATTATTTAATTCTGCTTT
>JAKUCM010008040.1:0-15524 GCA_023374145.1 Lepidium sativum
GAGAGAGTGATACGTAAGAAATGACCATATATCCTAATAATATTATCTGGAATATCTACATTTATAACCTTCTAATCTATTAACTTAAGTGGATAATTAAAAGCTGTATAATTTTTCAAAAAAAATCTACAATTTTATAAAGTGTTTGATGTTAGCCACATGCACGGATTAATACATATATTTTAAAGATTATATAATATGGGTTTAAACAAAATTAACAAAGTAACTCATTTATTTAGAGATTGACACATTCTATGCAAATCATTTTCAGTTCGTTGACAAAAGAAATATATATATATATATATATATAAAACAAATATCGAATGTTACTCGTTTCTGCTACGGTTTTCTTCTATATGTATTTCATTATTTACAAAAAAAATCGAAAGTATCATACATGCAATTATAATACACGCACAAGACAATACCAAGTCTTCCGCTCAAAAAAACCAACACAATATTGGAATAACTCTATAATTAATTAGTTTTTACCTCCTTTTAATTGCTGAGATTATTCTAATTTTTTATCTTGTTCCTTGTTTAGAACGGAATCGGAACAAATTTAAAGCAATCACAAAGAAAAACACAAAAAGACTCTTATTTAACTTCCAAAGAATCCATTTCCCACCAAATTTGAGAAACTATGTGCAGCCACATAACAAGAGACACTAATGATGATCTTAAACCATCCCATCAATTCTCCTCTGTCTACTTAGCTCATGAATTGTTCGAACTCGAGTCCGGTGATGATTCATTGCTCTCCTAATAAAGATACTGAGATCATAATTGGTATCATCGTTTCTCAATGTTTCTGCATCGGTCTTTAGCTCATCATCATCATCATCTCCAGTAGGAAGTAGATATCTGCACACAGGAGACATGAGCTATCGAAGCTCAAGCCATGGCAACAAACACTCACTATGAAAACTTATGCTTACAAGGCATCTCTTTTGCCTCCATTCCAATCTCAAAATCATCCAAACACCACAGTACATTGCAACAAACTCTCTTCAATTTTCACCATCACCAATGCCTCAACTGCTTCTTTTTGAGCGGAGGTGTGTCCCATACCTGTTGTTTGGATCATTATCCGCCAAGCTCTGAAGCAACGTCTCAAATCCAGGTCAATGAAATAGTCACCTAAAGATCCAGTAGTCCTGTCGATGGAATCTTGATGAACCCTGATCCTTTGGTTAAAACGAGTTGATCAAGACCATAAGCTCGCTATCCGGATTATCGGCATTAGCCTCAGATTCTAGCAACAACCCTGCTCGAATCCCTTGAAGCAGATCAACAATTGCAGGCTGAATGTCTTCTCCTTCTCCTCATAATATCTTCAAGCTGCTGATTTAAATCAACTGCTCCATCATTGTTTATGATGATCATCATCATCATCATTATCATCATCATCATCATCATCATCTTCATCTTCAACAATAGATTCTGAGCCACTCTGATTCATTGTGTGGTGGTCATGATCGTTCATCATCCCCATCAAGATCGGAGCCCAGAGAGAACCTACAGCCTGATGATGATCGTTGGAAACAGAATCTTGAGCATTATCCATCTCTTCAACAAATCCAGCGTGACAGTAATTGCAATTGATGAAATCATCGTCAATCACTGGATTCACAAATCGAGAACACATGTGACACCAATAGCTAGTCTCTGTAGCATCTTCCATAGCTCAATCCCTTGTTCCTAACCCTCTGCTTATGGCAAAATAAAACTCAGAACATCACATGAAATACAAAAACGATACCGAACTCTAGAAGCAGAGACTTGATCAAACCAGCTAGAAAAGGCTTTGAGAAAGTCAATTGAATCGTTTCGTAGAGGGAAAAACAGAAGAAAAAAATGATTTTTTTGTACTCATTACACTCAATATCGGAGACTTTTACAGATTAGGGATTTAAAACGATGGAATTCAAACGACACAACCCAGAAATCGAAAACATCAGAGATTTGTCAATAAGAAGTATAGGAATAAGGTTTTACTGACTTACAAAACCAACGAGTACAACGAGCATCCAAAGAGACAGAGTAGAAAACAGTCGAGCGAGAAATGGATTATCGTCGAGAGAAATTTGAAATCGAAGAAGAGAATTTCGTGGTAAGTGTTTGAATACGGCTGAAGATCCACGCAGACATTTTGTGTCTTTGACCCTTTTTTTTTTTCGTTTTACAATTATAATTAATCTCTTTAATCAACTTAATAGTCAGACGTGGATAAGTATCGAAGTTAGGTCAAAGAATTAAATCGCACGAAATCATATGATATTGACAGGGCCCAATTAATTATTTTTTGGAATTCTTAGCATAATCCACATGGATTATTCAACATCACGCATTCAGGCCCCACGCCACGGCCGATGTTTGGTATTTTGCACGAAGCTACTCTGGATTTCAAGAACCCTCAGGCTGATTCTCCGAGTCCCTTCTTTTTATTTATTTATTATTAAGACGAATACCAAACTTGTTTGGATGAAGAATGATCTTTATACAAAGCCACCAATGCACCTCAAAAGAATGTGTCCTCCATGTACAGAAAAGATACTGATATGTACAGTCGTAATCCAAATATATCAACACTACAATCTATACAGTTTTCGAGTAAAAATGAATGATTGCAAAAGGCAAGTGAAAGACGGTTCTTACTTGTCAATAAGTAAATCTCGTTTCTGGTTTCGTCAAATTGGAAACAAAAAATATGGACTTAGATTGTTGAACGAAGTTGCTCGAGTCAGAAAAGCTATCTCCCTGCAAAAGTGACAGAACGAGTTAGAAACTGCAATGCAAATGTGAGATAGTAAGAGCACTTGCAGGTTGGAATGTAAATTAAATTTACTAACACATACTTTATTTAGTTCAAGGGATTTGACTAGTATAAAATCAAAACAGAAACTAGGCTTAGTACAATACCAGCCAGGATCATTAAATGTTGTCTGAATCAACGGAGACTACAGTCAAGTGCCTCCAAGGATCTGGATAGAGGAGAATTATTTCGAGAGGCTTCTGCAGCAGATGATGAGGATCCTTTGTATATGTCTCCAGGCTGAATGATACTTAATCACCTGCAACATAATAAAAAGGACATAAAACCTCCTACCTCTGGATGTGTAAGTTTTAGTGGAGTGCTGAGAGAAGAGAAGCAGCATACTATCATATACTATCAAAACTAATGGAATCTTGTACGTTTGTGAGACACATGTTACATCTAACCTAGACAGGTAAAAAGCTAAGGCATAGCCGTTTTCTAGATAGTATGTTGCAACCACTACAGCTTCGAAAGAAGAATCAGAAGTTTGGAACACTCTTCACAAAAGGATATCACATCCATTAACGATCTTGGCAACATAACCAAGCATCAGGAAACCTGATTTAATTATTTCACATGCTAACGTTCAGAAAACGTCGAAAACAAATGTGTAAAACCTCAACCATAAAGAGTACATAAACAACTTAAGAGGAGAATATAGGCAGAAAATTGAAAAACCTGTGTTGCCTTGGGCGAAGTGACATTGCTTTGGCCGTCATCAAGCAGAGGAGTATAGCAGGCTGGTTCGTGGATGGAGTCTCCCAAGATTTCATCAGAACGTGTACGTGACTTAGCTATAGCAGGAGGCTCTAAGAAGCTATTTCGAAATTTTTGGATCACGTAAACGTTGCCTACCTAAAAGAGGAGATTCTAAGAAGCTAGTTTGTAAATCTGAATCTGATTGACGGTGAAATGGAGTGTCCATAACAGAAGCTCCCAGCCTATAAATCCGAAACCATAACAGAGAGGAGGATAGCCTCACAACGAACCCAGCAATTTCCATAGTCATAGTGAGTTTGATAGAGAAGATGTAAGGAGCTTGATACACTTCGGATGAAATGTTCCTGCCCAAGGACAATTAAAATTTGTCAACTATTGGCAGCAGATGAATGGTGGCTCTATAAAAAAAGTCATAGAAAACTCTAAAAACCAAATATTTTATCCCATTTCTTAATGCTCTAGTATGATCAAAAAAATTTATGATTAAGAGTATTAAGAAATTGGATCTTTGTAACAAGTTAAACAAGCCACATAAACGCTTCAAACCAAATATTTAATCATGATTAGAAAGCAAGGTTGTTCAGAGGATAGTACCATACCAGATCTCTTTGGAGAACAGTACGAACCATGAAATATCAAGAATAATGGCGCAGATAAGAAGAACTGCATAGGTCCGTACAAGACTCTGGCTATTGCTCTCGATTGCCACTAGAGCAAATAATGCCAATCGCCAAATTTATTAGCGAGACTCCATTGTACAATGCACCTAGTGAACCGATCAAAGCACACCCTATCTGGAACCATTGTTAAAAATTATTCATCAGGATGAGCTTTTGCATACGTAACCCCACAAAGAAAATAATTAATTCCCAGTTCGGCAGAAGAACCCTAGGTCCAATATAGATACGAGACATTCACAATAAAAAGGCGAAATCGGAGGAATGAAACAACCACAAAGCTATTACACATTTACCTGAGCCGTAAATAAGGATCACGACGTGAGATTGAAGCTTAGCATAGTCGCGAAGCCAATTATGAATTCGATTTCGTAACGAACAACAAGGCATCGTAAGAATCTGAACCTCGCTACTCTCGTTACTTGTCACTCCGATGGCTCTTCATTACCAAAATGGCCGTAAGATTCTGAAGTCAAAATCCAATTCCGACGAGGGAAACACACATAAAGCGAGAGAAATAGAGAGGAAGACGACGAAGCAACGACGGTTGGAAATTTTCGTGAGGGGGAGAGTAAAGAGATTCTTTGGCGGGATCGCGTTGCAGAAGAGGAAAAAAAAGAAAAAGAAATATTCTTAGCTGGAGGAAGTTGAAGATTTAACGAGGTTTCCGTTTCCGTTTATTGTCAGTGACAGCTAAACGGAGTGAGGAACTGGGCCTTATTGAATCTTTTAAAGCCTAGTCCAGCCCAAAATTCGAGAGAGCGGTTAGTATCTTCACTAACCAAAATCGGTTACTTCGGTTATTTGATTTGTTTGTTTCGAAACGACGTCGTTAATACCCTACAGTAGTCCTATACTCGTATGTGTCGCCCAGATTTGAGGATCTGTGATACGAACCTGTCCTTTCGTTGGATTTGAAAATTTATACAAAAATCAATTGATCCGTCAATTTCTGTAAGCGATCTGGGTACACTACGTTTGTGATCATCTTTGATTATCATGATTGTTCGTTAGACTTGACGAATTGTTTGATCGAATTCTTTGTTTCATCTGGTAGGATTGATCGACGACGAAAATTATGAAGATTGAGATTGGTGTGGCGTTTTTGGTGGTTCTCTCTGTTGCTCCCCTCTTTCAATTTGGATTGGCTTCTCCTAATACCGTTCCTGCTTTCCTCTGGTCTCCGCATCTCCAGTTATGCATCTCTCTCTTTCCTCATTCTTCTCGCTCTCTGCGAAGATTTACAAATTTATCGCCTTTCGGATGTGCTTTGGCGATTTCTAGTTTCTGGTCTCAATTTGATAGATAGGGAAATTGTATAAATGCCTGAGAGTTGTGATGAACTGTTTATGTGAGGTGTATTCGAACTGCGAGAGTTGTGGCTAAGATTACTTGTTTAATTGGTTTTACCTAAATCTCAAAATCAGGTCTTCTAATGGTGAAGTGGGACGAGGCTGTAAATTATCAGGTCATATCTGCAAAGGATCTAGTAGGTTCCGTTTTCACTCGAGGAGGCTGGTCAAACTTTCTGGTATGGTTTCTTCTTAAGTTCTTTTAGTTTTCAATTCTACACCTCACTGGATGTCAAATGGGTTTCTTATTGTCATTTTACTTTCTCCTTTGTGTAGTGCTCAGAGAAGAAACTTGAGCAACCTGTTGATGTTGCACTTGTATCATAGGCAGAGAGGTAAGACTATATTTCCTTTTATATTTGTTATGGATCTATTATGTCAAATTCTGTTTGAGTGGATTATGCGGGGGACTCGTTTTAACAGTGGCATAATTGACAATCTGGGATCTTTGATTTCTTGATGCGACACTGTGAAGAACCTATGTCTTTGATATTGCAAGAAATAAAGCGTCTCTGATCTGCGTCCTTCATCTTCTGTGTTATTCTAAGAATTCTAGTTTTCACTTTCCACCTACAGTTACTGTCTTCTGATGTTTCTTCAAAAAGGAACTCTGACCCTACCCTTGTTAACACATTGAATGTAAGTGCAAATTTTCCTTTCTGCAACATGGAATTGTAAAAATAATCTCCATAACACAGATCTCTGACATAGTTGTCATTTTTAACCTCTCAGTATTCTAACATTCAAGTCTTTGTTTCAACAGAATCTATACTCAGCTTCCAACTTCTCATTGGCATTCCCATATATTGCTGCGCCTGAGGAAGAGAGGATGGAGAACTTGTTGCTTTCAGGGCTTAAAGAAGCTTGTCCCAACAATGTAGGAGTCAGCAATATCGTGTTCTCAGATTCGTGCTTTGTTGAGGATGGAACAATTCAGACACTATCAGATTTGCAGTCTTTCAAAGTAATACTCATTGCTATTATGTTTTCTCTATTATTTCCATGCTTACTTGGTAGTATCACTGTTTTCATTCACTCTTAATTACTCGCACATAATTCACAGGATCACTTGCTCTCTAGAAGAGAAACAAGGAAAGAAGGAGAAACTGACTTGGTTGTGCTGTGTTCTGAGGGTTCTGAATCAAATAGTAAAGCTGGCGAGATACATACAGAGCGTAAGTGGAAAGATCATTATTGCAGAATAATATTAACAATTAGATAATTTGAGAACAAGGAACTTAAGCTATTCTTTGACCCATTCTGCAGGTGAAAGCCTCTTGGAACTTGTTAGTTCTGTAGAACAATCAGGCAGTAAATATACAGCTCTTTATGTTTCTGATCCTTATTGGTACACATCTTACAAAACTCTTCAAAGGTTTCTAGCTGAAAGTGGTAGCGGAAACAGCACATCTACTACCACCTGTGATGAACTCTGCAAATTTAAGGCATCGCTTTTGGAGGGCATACTAGTGGTGATTACTATGTTTTACTCTTATGTTACGCTTCTGAATGCAACCTTCATCATAGAATTGACAAGTTTAATGAGCATCATTCCATGTGCTTAGATAATGTTAAAGAGCCTCTAATTATGTCTCTGTCTGATCAGATTTATCTTTTTGCAGGGAATCGTTTTTCTTCTCATCTTGATAAGTGGACTTTGTTGTATGGCCGGTATCGATACACCGACTAGATTCGAGACTCCACAAGATTCTTAAGCTATTATAGGTGTTTGACTCCTTGAGCCATCCCCTACCTTTTGCTTTGCTTTTGACGAGTCTTTTCTTGTGCATAGTGAGCATTGTGAAAGGAGGTGCTTCAATGTCAATTTGTTACATTATGATAAAAAAAAAAAAAAAAAAAAACCCAAAATCTGCATATGCGATCAAATCCCTTTGTACCATTTATTCATCTTGTTTGTGAGTCTTCTGTCTTTAAACGTTATTATAAATTAATAAATGGAGAACAAAGAATCAAAACCAGAGATTGTTATTTTCAGAAATTTTGATTCTTTTATTTTAATTTTACTTGTAATAATACTATAAGATAAATGTATAATTTGCAGAGATATCGTGATGGTATTGTATTCGTATCAATTTTGGGATTTGGACATAGATTTGCTTTATAAACTTCAGGACACCACTGATGTCGGTAGAGTCAGAGTGGTAGGTCATCTCGTACCATTATTTCTACACTTTTTTTTGAGTTGAGAGAAAGTAAAATAAGACAATGATTCAAGAGAAATTTGCATGAAATTTAAATGGTAGTTTTATTAGTTTGATTTCAATTTTTAGCATGTTGTAAATTAGTTCTATAGACAGTACTACGCAAATTCATCATCATATATTGGGGTCCTTATGGTCCCAACATCGACCTAATGACAAAGACATAAAAGATCAAATCTTTCAGATTCGTTGGTTGACCTCTCTTTCTCCACAAACAAGAGAGTCTAAGGCATCAAAAGGCCACTCGTTTATTTTTTACATAATACTATTCTGATTCCTCATTTGTCAAAATATATAGTTTAACAAATACATTCATATATTCGTGTAATTAATTTGTGAATTATTTTGTTTGAACAAACAAAAGTTCCGTAAATATCACTGAGTTTAGACACCCATTAAGTTATCCTCGATTTCTTTTTGTCAATCCGAATTATTATGATCATTACTTTGAATTTAGACATTAATTAAATTATCATAAGATTTAGTTTTTTTTATTTATTTATTCATGAGGTAAAATGCATTGGATTTACCGGAATTAGAATGAATGTGTCGTGACCTAGACTAAAAGTGTTTATTTTTCAAAACATCATTGAAAATGCCTACTTCCAAAATCCAAACCAAAATACCTATTTATATATTTTTTAAAACCTACGTAGTACATCTTATTAACAAAAAAACAAAATAAAAAACTACAGCAGTTTTTTTTTTCTTTAATTATAGAGAATTGGAGTTACATGCTTAAAACAAATAGAAGAAAATGTAGAAAGAAAAGAAGATAAAACAATAAAATGAAAAACCTAATTTGGAATTCCAATAAATGAGATTGAGGAAAAGGAAAGAGAGGGAAGCACATGAAAGAGTCATAGGGGAAAGAGCCTGAAGAGCAGTGAAAATGAAAATCCCATCAATCTGCCACTCCACCAACTCACATCACATTCTTCCCTTTTTCCTTTTCTTCTATATTTAGTACAATTACCACTATTTTATTCAAATTAACTATTAAGACCAATCTCAAATAACTTACGTAAATCTCGTATATTGTTTTATTTCCTATTCTACTTTTGTTTTTCTACTCAACTATCTGTTTTTCATTAACGTAAGACACTTAGTGTATAGGTATCATATTAAATTAAGTAATATTTATAAGAATATATAATGTACGGCCACGCAAGTTTTGGTCTTTTCGATAACTTTGAGATTCCACGTTCGCATTTCTGTATGAATATTTTGTTTGCCAAAAACAAATTTATATACTTACAAGTTACTGTCTCTATTTTTACTTGTTTTTTTGTAAATTCAATATAATAAATGTCTTTATTAAAATAAAAGTGGCCTTTCGAGTACCTGTCGGGATAAGTAAGGGTACACGTAAATATTAAGATTCCTTTCTTCTTTTTTAAATTGTTTATGCCAAATTTCTATATCTCTCTCTACGCATTTATATTTTCTGGTGAGTTATTTTCTTAGTAAGTACTAAAATTAGAAACTTATGGTTCCTCTCAACTTACTAAAACCAGCTCTATTTTTTTGCAAGTGGGTCTTCTTCCTCATCCCACCTTCCCTGTTTCAAAAACAAAACATATTCACTTCTCTTTGCTCAAAGAGAATCTATTTACCTAGATTTACCAAAACTTTCTTGACCTTATTAAAAGCTCTAAAATCTTCACATATTTATTAATTATTAAAGCTCTTTGATGGTTTATTGACTCAGAGAGCATCTAAATCTATGAAACTTTAAATATTTTATCAAAAATACATGAAGTCAAATAATTACAAATTTAGTGACTTTCTTTAAATCAATTTAAAAGAATTATTTATGTTTTAAACATAATATTATCAAATGACCCTATACACCAAAAAAATTGTAAAGCATCAATTATCTGGAATTTTACAGTTTATAAAATTACATCATTAAATCAAATAATCACAAGTCTACCATTTATTCTATTAGAATTTCACGTTAGTGAATCGTAAGATCTTATGTAATAAAATTAAAGTATGTTTGAATTAGGAATTAGACTTTGTTAACATAAATTTGTTAACAATAAAAAGTTTCAAGTTTCAAAATAATATAAATGTATAATGAATGTGGGTCCATATCTTTTAATGGCATCTGTTAAAGCTGTAAAGCTTTTTTTTGCAGCATAAGGAAACTTATACCATGAGGATAGAGAAGCATGGAGGAACCTTATCTCTTTAATTAATTTCTTTCTTTTTATTCGAATTCATTTAATTCTTCACATACATATTAGAAAAATTTGTATATCATTACACTTTAAAAAAAATTGTTATTCAAATTTTTCACGATATCCATGCACTGAATTATTTTACTTGAAATCAAAATAGAACGAAATTCATTTGATTTATACATGTACCCTGCAATTTGACAGGTTCAAGTCTACCAGTCTGTTAAGATGCCTCACCGGCATACATCACTACACTTCCACTTGATACGGCTCATCTCCAACAAAGTAAAACTATTTTGATAAAAATGACATACGATGATTCAGCTAATAACTCTAATATAATATTTTGATTTTTACTACACAAAATAAATTATAAAATAATTCAGAATATAATATTTAAGTTATAGATATGTAATTATGGAAAAAAAAAATGTTATTACAGCTGGTTTTATTTTTCTTATAAACTTAAGGGGGGCTTTTTGCATATCTACCTTCTTGGGGCCATCAATGAATATTATAATTAATGCATCCCATATATTTTTCTATATTCAATTTAAATTATTTAATTCCCTTTCATTTCATCTCTCTAATAATTTCAGTGAAGATGTTGCACATAGGTTTAAGCCAAGGATCTCTGAACCGTCTTCTATATAAACACAGAGCGAGTGAGTTCTTTAGTATTCATAAGCATATCTATCTATCTTCTCTTACATTCCAGAACGAATATATTGTTTTCACATATATATTACTCTCTTCTTTTTCGGTTTTCATATATATATATATATATATATATCGAAGAGAGTACATAATGAAAAGCATAAGTGACGAAAGTATTATGCAGCCAAGGATGACTTGCCGATTTAGTTAACTCATCCTCTTCTTAATAAAGACATCTTTAGTTTTTGATTTCTCAGCAAAAATTAGGATAGATATTTTATTCCGTCTGTATCGAATACAAAATAATGAGAAAAAAAAGTAATGAGATCGGCAAGTTGTCCTTGGCTACACGTTACTTTGTGTCGCGCATAGGTGTTAATGTCGTGAAGATCACAAATACCCAAACTCAGCATCACAATGCAGAACAAGGGTAAGCTTCATGGTTTATATTATTGTTTGTTTTTAACAAAACTTAGTTCTTGTAATATCCGTGGCTAGTATGGACTTGCATTCTTTTGTAAAATTCACTCATGAATGATTAATTTCTTTTTTCGGTGAATTATTTTTTTCTTTGATGAAAAAGGATTTTTCTTTTTGATAAATGAGAATGTTAAATTATAAGGATTGTATCAAGCTTTGAATATATCTATGTACCTATCTGTTCAACACGTCGTTTTCAGACTATTATAAAAAAACGACATATGTATGTTGAACATTTTTATTGTTTGTATTTCCGCTAGATTTAGAAACTATTTGTAAAATTGTTGCCAACACAAAAACAATGGGCAAACCTGTGTTCCACGTAATAAATAAGTTTTTTTTTCTTTTATACTATTAGTGATTATAATTTTTGGAACGTTTATATATGGTAAAATGATGTGACCGTAAATACATAGCTTTTATTTATACGTATATGTTAAAGAAATAGTGTAATATAAAATCTAAAACAGTGTTTATAGGAGAAATTATCTAGATTGTTTTTGACAAATTATTTCAAACAAGTACATTGTATATTGTTACAAACAAACTATATATGGTTGTAAGTTGTTTGAATTACGACCATGTAATAATACTTTAATAATTGTGTACATTATACTGAAAGGAGAAAAAAAGCGTCACTTCTTAGGATCGCATCGTCACAACACACGCGCGCGTGAACTTTCTCATCTCTTTGTCTGACTATGACCTCATGAGTCAACAAGGATTCACTCGCAGATAGATGACAATGAAGAGTTACTGTCTCACGCTTGCTTGCGGATCAATTTAACATTTCAGGTGATTTAGGTTTATTTCGGTCTAAATTTCCTCTCTTTTTTTTTATCTGAAAATTTTGGTCTTTATAGGTTTCGCGAATCCAATCTATGTAGCAAGTCAAACTTCGATTCCTCTGCTTTAACACAAAAGATCAAGCTTTAAATATAATCTGTTGTGCATGAATCCAAAATTTCAGTCTCTTATTCACTTGAGTGGTTTCTGAATTAGGGTTTAAGTGAATTTTCTTTTCAGTTTAACATACTCATCGATTTCATCGAGTAGACTGGGATTAATAACAAGGATTGGATGAATAGTTAAATGATATATAGTATTTTAATGAAATTAGGAAAGGGTTAATTAGTGAAGTGATACAGTGATTTGGAAAGTAGATTTACACAAAAATTAAAAAAAAACTTTGTCGAAGTGGAGATTAAATAGTGTAAGTTGCAGGTAATGGCAAGCCCTTAACGATGCCGCAGAGATTGGTGTTGAGTGGGATGTTGTATTCATCTCTTAGTGATTTTTCAGGTGAAAGAACACTAACGTACATTTGCTGACCCAAGTATCTTTTTTCCCAGTTCTCTGATCTGATGTTCCACATACCGGCATTGTCGAATGTCAAGAGAATAGCTGACCATGACTTGGGGAACACTTGCACGGTGTGTCGGCTAACAGCATCGAGCAAGTTGTAGTTCTTTCTCTTCTCTGGTGTCCATGTTCCTGGCTCAGAACTGTTAATTGAACAAAGTAATGTTAGGAATGTCATTGTGTATAGTAATTGCTTTTTGGTATATGGCTAGGAAGAGAAAGGGAGCTTACGCGACTGAGAAGAAAGAGTAGCCATCCAAATGGAATGATTGCATGCTTCTCTCGTGGTTCTCGAAGACTATTTCGACGAAGGTACGGAAAGTGATGTTGAGGACATTGGGCTCGACGGTTAGTGTTGTGATCTTGGCTGCTGGTTCGTCCTTGATGACATTGTATTTGAAGACCTTCTCGGCCATTCCAAAGTATTCAGCAAGTTTCAGGGGAGTTTCGGTGTCAGCGTGTGATACACCATTGAACCCAAACCTGACCTTTCCATTAACCAAATTCTTGGTGTTGGCGAGCTTGATGGTACGGGTGATGTTGATCTTTCCGTAGTGGTAAGATCCTTGTGGGTTAGGTCTAGCAGCGCTGGCGGTAAGGTTCCATCTGAAGGATCTGAACTGGTTAAGAGACCAAGCCCAGCCGACTGGTGCCTTTGGGAGAACAGTTGAAGCCTCAACATTGCTTCCTTCGTAGCTCATCACACCAATAGTGCTCACTTCATGCTTGAGGAACCTAGTGGATGCAACCATGTAGTAGTTCTTGGGCGCTTGGTTAGCGGTCACCAACACGGAAAAGCACTGTCCGACGTGAATGTCAAGAGAGTCATAGTCGTTCTGGATAACGTGAGAGCCTTCCATCTCAACAAGCTTCATTTTGTGTCCTTGGATCCTGAAGTTAAGAGTGGATTTAAATCCAACATTGCAGATCCTGTACTTGTAAGTCTTTCCAGGCTTCATGGTGAAGAGCGGCTCATTCTTTCCGCCAATTTTGCCGGACTTTCCGTTAATAAGTACACCATCAGGAGATCCAAGAGTACGGCCACTGTCAAGGAAGTTCTTGAGAGCAGTGTGGCTCTTGGTGAACCAGTCGTTGATGAGGATGGTGTGGTCATCTTCGGGGTCAGCATAAGGGACCGGGATGAGAAGACGACTGTTTACACGTAAGCCACCGAAACCACCGGCGAAGCGGTGGAGGGCGGTGGATGGGTAGTAAAAGTAGCTACCAATCTGGTCCTTTGGCTGGAAATGGTAAGTGAAGTTGGTACCTGCTGGGATTGGGCATGAGATCCCAGTCATACCATCTTGCCATGAGTTTTTCCTGTGCTGGATTCCACTCCTGTCAAGGACCCATAGTCAGGACTAAACATTCGAATATCAAATAAAGCCTAATATTAAAACCGAGATAATGTTAAATACGAACCATGTCAAGAGGAAAGGCTCATCTAGGTTGTTGAAGACATTGATGACGATGTTGTTGTTAGAGGTGGAGTTTAGGTTAGGACCAGGGAACTGTCCGTTGATGAGAATCACCTGTTGAGGAATTCCGAGAGGCGAGGCGGTTCCATAGGTCACGTTCCATGTGTAATGGAAGTAAGGATCGCCGGCGTTAACCATCGCCACCGTGGAGGCGAGGCACACCAACACCGTCAAAAACCTACCACCCTGCATTATATCTTCTCTACTTCTTTTTATTTTTTTTATTTAATAAATTAACCCTTTCCTAAATATATAATTATTGTTCCCAAAAGCAAGAAGAGAGTATCTTCTCTTGCTGTTGGACGAGTTTTTTTGGTGATGTCGTGATAAGCTATTTATGCTGGTGTTAGGTACCTTGGTTTGCACGGAATCATCGCCTTTTTTCACGCTGCATCTCTAATTCTCTTAACATGAAAGTTCTATTTTTGAATCTCTCTTTCCTTTTCTTTTTTTTTTTCCTTACGATTTCAATTTTCTGAACGACCAGACAACTCGGATCATGTTCTAATATTGGAATTGTCTCTAACGATGTCAAATTAACTATCACAAGTCCCATCAACTGATTTTGTTTGTATCACTTCAGCTTCGGTTGATTATACACACGAAGAAAATATCATCAATCTAGACGCTGTCGTTAACGTTATAATAATTTTAAAGAAAATTAAACATGATAGATTGACGATTAAAGCGTCAAAGAGGAACTTTAGAAAATAGTAGACATGATCTCACTTAAAGGATCTTTTTTGCATTTTCTCCTCTCCTTTTTGCCTTTAAGTAGAATTTTATAGATTTCATGTAGGTAGAGTTTACAACACGTACTATAAGGAGGATAGACAAAAAAAGAACATACACCTAATTATAACCAAAATCAAAAGACACAAATACCGATACCATCTTATAAATTTGGATCAGCAATTTATGTACATTGATCAAAAGACACTTTAAGCACATACTGGATGCATTAAGCCTTTAAGGACTGCACCTAGTAAGTAAAATCTGCCCCATTTCTTCGGAAGGGCTGCAGCATTACACGTACTGTTATGACGCTTACAATACTCTACAATTTCCATATACGTATGAGGATTCCTTTCTAAGCATTACTACTAACCATACCATTGTCAGAGTGGAGGAGGACCTTGACTCAAGTATCCATGAAAGCAATGTTGCCGAGTCAGACTGGTTGCGGTGCGAAAAGCAGGCTTGTTCGCAGAGAAGTGGCAAAACCAAAAAAGCATTTCTCAAAAAATCTTTAAGCTGAAGGATTTGCTGAATCCACCTAGAAAATTGAGGGTACTGGGAAGGGTTACGTAAGGCTTGAAAGACCTTGCGATGGTTGATATCCAAATCAACTACTAGGATCCGAAGGGAAAGGAGATCACGCAAAATATCTACAGATACTTAAAATTTGCATTAATCCTTGTTTGCGCTGCACTACAAAAAATTATGAGCTATTGTTACAATTTTATTGCAAGTATGACTACTAGTAATAATTCGTGACATTTTATATACAATTTTATTACAAATTCAATCTATTACGAATCATTGTGACTCTATTCCGTAACTATGACAAAA
>JAKUCM010008041.1:0-25000 GCA_023374145.1 Lepidium sativum
TATACGTGATAAACAACAGAATCAAAAATTAAAGGCCAATTTGGTTGAGCATATATGGAACAAATTTGGTCATTTTAATCAAGATAACAATTGATGTAGTTGTATTATGAATATTCTTTATGTTATTGTATTATTAATGTTTATAATTAATGTTTTACATAATTTTGTAAACTAAAATATAAATATATTAAGAAACCTTCAAAAGTCTCACCATTGAAGATCAAAATACCATAAGTCTCTTAAATAAATAACTTAACCACTTTTATTAATAAAATACTAGATAAGAGACCCAAAAGAATATCACCCATTGCCCATGCTCTTAAGAGCATGATTATTGGAGAGATCCTATTGGGTCTCTTAAAAAAAAAAAAAAAAAAATTTTGTAAAAAACGGACCAATACGGGTTCGCCACGTGGTGAACCCGTATTGGTCCGTTTTTTACAAAAAAAAAAAAATTTTTTTTTTTTTTTTTTAAGAGACCCAGTAGGATCTCTCCAATAATCATGGTCTAATGGTAAGAACCTCTTAGGGTTCTTACCATTAATTATGCTCTTAGGTATTGTGTTGTAGACTGTACATAGTACTATCACAAGAGTTTAGAATAGTAGTCTTCAATTAATTTATTAACTAACTTATATTTTGGCAACTCGATTTATAAAACCTGATTTATAACTCAAACCTAATTTATTTTTAATATCCCTTACTCATATATAATAGGGTGAAGTCAAAGTTCAAATATCTAAATCATTAACATAAATATTTAAACACCACACTAAATAGTTTTTTTTTTGTCAACTAGTTTACTGGCTTTTAAATTTCACTCCTACTACTGCAGGTAGGGAGTTTAATCCCTGCTGTTTTGAAAATTTGTAAAGTGACAACACTACTGGGTCAACTGTACTCGACCCACACTAAATAGTTTAGAGGACCAAGAATATTGGTTTACGCAAATTACTGATCAGTGAGTTAATAGTTTTAATTAATAGTGAAATTAAATGTATATCAGAATCTTTAGAATATATAACGTACGTTATAAGATAAAGATGTATGAAGATATTGTATATATATGCCAATCGTGTGGGATATATATTATTAACTAATAAGTTATAAAATTGGAAGTTTCAAAGAAAAGTTATAAAATTGGAAAAGAATGTCAACTTTATATATCAAATGCAAGAGGAGTTGTGTAAGAACCAAATTAAACTTTTTCTCACGCAATTTGTGACTATGTCTCGAACTGTATAGAATATGTGGGCTGTTATATATTTCTATTACATGTCACGTAATTTACATATATGTCAAGTTTTAACCAAAGACTATTTTTACACGTATGTTAATAACAATTAAGTTGATAAAAATTAAGTTAATAACCAATGTCGAGGAGGATAGTAATGAAGATCGCGAGGACCGATCGTCGCGTCACATCTTACCATGTACAATGATCCGTACGCTGCGGTGGTTGCAACTCAAATTGCATAAATTCTAATTATTATTTTAATAAAAGAAAATTAGTGTATTTTGTTTTTCCAATTATAAGAATAGATGCTCAAATAATAAATTTTCGTAAGAAATAAGATGCTATAAGAAAACAACAACAAATTTATCTTAACATATATTCGTGTATTTATCAATATATCTCAATTATAACGTGGAGCTATGAGATTGACAAAAATGAGTTTGTGCGTCAGCTAAAAATATGCTCTATTCCGCGACAGACAAACGTGTGTTCCCACAAACGATTCCGAATCATATTCTTCATATTAATTCTTACCCCCAAATTAATAATTTCGACTTATAATTCGGAGAAGTGAATCTCACTTTTCTGGCGTCGAATGAATTCACCTTTATGATATACAAGCTGCAGATTCGTTTGCTCCTAAAAACATACTGTTGGCTCTGTAGTCATCCCAAAGGGCAAGACTCATACTTCCCAAATTTTAAATATAAAAATACGTATATACTATGTTTTACGATATTGTCTGTACCGGACTTAGCACAAAAATTGATTAAAATAAGAGATAGAAGATTCTGTTAGTGAGAGATCAAAACTCACTTACAATTATAAGTCTTAAATTAGGGTTTACAGTGAAAGATTAAAATATTGCATGAGAGGTGCTTGATTGAGTCTTTCTAAGTTTTTATAAAGGGACTTTGACTATTATTTTTTGCCTCAGACGTTTCGGGCGTGACCTCTTTGTACAACATCGGTTTGTCTTAGAGCCGACAATATTTTATCCTCATGTCCTTTACGAGTGTCATGCCATTTCAAAAACGGTCAAATGGCGTGCAATTCATATTATGTCGTAACAGTCTTGCGGCTAAGACAAAACCCACAAACGTGGATGTTTATCGATGAGATCCACAAGTCTAAAGCATGTTGGTGACGTAGCCGACTTTTGTCGATATAAATATTCAGCAGTAAATCGTAAATGGGCCAAGAAAATCGTATACCCACCTCCAACAGACTATCAATCAAGCCATCTTATTTAAGGAATGGGCCTTTACAATTTAAATATACTACAAAAAGAATTCAAAGTCACAAATTGTGGCATACCGTCCTAAAAGATTCCAACCGAATCAAACTAACATAAAAAACTTTTATGTACCTAGACTGGTCAGAAAACTTCTCCACATTATAGGGAGATTAATCAGTACCGAAATCTAATTAAGTCTTATATTTCCTATCATCATACATTAACAAAACTCTATTTACAAAATATCAATTTACCATCAACAAATTTTGAACTCATCATCTTTATTTTCTCTATTTGTGTGTGTGTGTGATAAAGCATATATTTATTGATTTTGAAGCTTCCATCTAGTACTTTTTATTGGATGATATAAGGACACATAGAACGTAAGAATCGGAGAAATCAAGATCAATAAACAAAAAATAGAAAGCAGATCGAAACTCTTCCTAAGATCATAGGAATGGTTCTGTACTACGTCAAGAAACTGAGAATATCAGTAAAAAGTTTCTTAGCATTAATTAGAGAAGGTGACACCTTATATACAGAAGATTAACCTAATACAACTAATAGTTAAATGATTAAACTGCACAGCTTATATTAGCTAACTACACTTAAGTCCTTATTATCATCAAATACTTTTGGAGCCAACTTAATGAGCGTCTTCATATTGAAACGTCGTACCCTAGGCTAGGGTCCCTAGCGGGTGAGCCATTACGACACAAAACCCTAAGAACGTGGTTTCGCATGAATCAGCATTTGCTTGTTTTTCTTAGTCCTTTTACGTTTTAACGATATCATCGGGCCTAACTTCCCGGATAAGGCCTATACATTACCCAAGAAATGTATACCCAATGTAGTTAAATAATTATGCTAATAAATATCACACTCAAAATTAGTAGGTTGGTATTTCTTTTTTTGATTAAAAAAGGCAAGTTGATTTGTGTGTGTGTTGGTGTTGGATAACGTATTACAATTGTAATTTATTATCGTTTAAAGATTTCTTCCGACAAGAGGAGAAGTTGAGAACACGACAAAAAGAGTAAAATCATCAGCACAACAACAACATAATTACAAGAAAATGAGACGACGATTCCGTGTCTAGATCCGCGTTTGGTAACGCTAATTTTCTGTAGCGGTTTGACAATGTTGACGACACGGTTCCTCGAAGGTCGAGAGAGAAGTACCACTCGGGATCGTTAGCACGAAACCAGACACGTCACGTGTTTCCCTACTTCATCATTCAGATTAAGACATCTCATCATTATTTGTATTATTATTTCAAATCCACCAGATCACGTTTTAATTGTCAGTTTTAGCCATCCTCGTAACAATTATAACTAACTGTTAACTTGGGTTAACGTGTACACTATTTTACATCAAATATTCATCCCTTAAAACTATTTCTATACACATTCATCAAATTAATGAAATTATACTACTCGTAGTTCTTGTTTATATGTATTGTATGATTGTATGTCCGTTTTGTGGGTTTTTTTGTCGGATCCGTTTTTTGGTTTGATATTGCATTATCCTGAACAGATAAATTATTAAATTACACTTTACTAAAACTAAATGAATTCCTCCAGGCCACTAGTTCTGGTTACGTTTAATCTAACTATTCGCATCAATTAATTCGGTCCCGTTTCCATTTAATATATTACGTGATAATTGGGAAACTCTTTAACATTATTTATTTTTGTTGCGGGACCAAGTTTTTTTATCAACGCCTAATTTATAACTTAAAATACATTCTATTAGCTACATGATTTATATAATCCAATTCTAATAAAAATTAATACAGAATAAATATTTAACCACTTTATTAAATATTCTCCTATTTTATGTAATTATGAATCATTAGTTATTTAAGGGCACTCTAATCATATCCACGATATAATAAACTATTTTTCTTACAGTCAATTGTTAAATTATTTTAGCAGTGGATTTTTTTACAATGATAAATTGCATTGTCGCCTAGAAAATGTATTTTCAAGTAATATTGTCTAGAAAAAAGAAAGACCGATCAAGAGTTTGTGATATCTTTGTTTTTGTGCTAACCAACCGAATGTACAATAAACCAAATATGAAAAAATGAAAAAGCTGATAACAATAAATTAAGCAAAAATATACAATTCATACCATCGAATCTGTGTGACAACTGAAATTACAAAGTTATGATTGATGTCACACGTTAACTTAAGGAGTTTGGTCAACAATCATTGACTACACTTACTAATGACACGTGTTGCATGATGAAAGGATCGACGGTGGTGATCAAATTATTTTCAATTAAAAAAAACCATCCTATTGATCACGTAACAAAGTCCATAATGTTTTCTTTCCGACAACGGAGGCAATTATCCACAACGCTCATGTGCAGTGTCTGTTACACAAACTCTTCTTAGCTGTTAAACAACCACGTGTCGTATTATCTTTAAAAGCTGAACATCGAGGATACGGTGTACCGAGAACCACACGATCACCACTCACCAATCTTTCCTTTTCTTAAATCCCGGTTCGGAGGAAATGCTTTCAATTATTTTTTGGTTTTCGCTTCTAAGCTGTTAATCCACGCGATTAGATTAAAGGGATATTGTTTAGTTATCCGGATGATCATATATTATGTACGTACTAAGAGAAATTATTAACATTCTCCTAATAAGACTATAAATACAACTATGTGACAATCTAAAGAATATATATACTTAAAATTTTTGTTCTTGGCAATGTTTATAATAAGTACGGAAAACAATTACTAAGACCTCTGTCTTTATTTGAAACCTCAGTCTTTTCTTACATTAAAGTTTGAAATTAGAGTGAGTTTCTGTAACCTAATTCGCAAATCCTAAACGATATTATAAATTTATAACAGATTACAAAACTCTTTACAATCTAACATTTTTTGTCAATTGACCTAATTGTTTTTAATTCCATTTTTATTAATATAGATAGAGGATTTGATTTTTGGTATATGAGGATTTGTAAAAAGAGACACTACTATTCTATATGTCATCTCCAGTCTTAGAACATCTTCATTCATAAGAATGTTATTTAGAGTTTCTTAACAATAAAAATATAATATTTTAATACAATATATTTTTTTAATTAAATTTTAATTCTACAAAAAGAAATGGACCAATAATAAAATGACACATGAATTGAGAGTCTCTTAACTTTTTTTTTCATAGTCTCTTAAGTCTCTTAATTAAGAGATTCATCTCAATCTCTCTCCTTCCTTCTCATTATTATTTATTTATTTATTATTAAGAAATTTTTATAAAAACCCACAATAGAGATGGTCTTATAATATAATTTAAATGCTAAAAGCGACAGAAAAAATGTTCAAATACTTTGACTAAAAACACTTAGTTAAAAAAAATCATTCGTATAAATTTTCTTAAATGTGCAGAGTAATTAACGTTAAAAACCAAAAAAGAAAGACTTAAGAAACGGTTAAATGATAGGACTCGTGAGTCCACTTGTTTGAGGAATAAATGTAGCTTCTTCTTTTTTTCTGTGACTCGTGAGTCAACTTGCTTGGTGTTTCTTTTGAGCCGGCATTTAAAGATTAGACCTTTTCATTTTCTATTAAACTCTGTTTCAAATTCAAAATAGAAAAAAAAAAGTTGAGACCAAAAATATTTTAAAAAGATGATAGACGTTGTAATTTGACCAAATGCCGTAATTCAGACACCATAAGTTTCCTGTAATGAGATTTTTTTTGGGTTAAAAGGTATTCTAAAATAAAAACAATTTTAGCAAAAGAAACTAAAAGAACAAAAAAAGAGGAGGAAACGAGATACAAATGAGGCTTGATGCAACCTAAAAGAACGAGTCCAAAGAGAAAATAGATCCTTTCAATCATCATCAATGAAACTGGCGGCCTAGAGCATACGAAGCAGAACTCAACACTTGCGTCAAGACGAAGTTAAGCCGAGCTAAGCAACGACCAATCAACAGAGAAGACAAGCCTATGATCTTTGCAACTCTCCAGCCTCAAAGCAAACAACTGAACAGCCCCAACAAGAACCTTGAGCTCAAACCCTACCAAACAACACAACAAAGCTAAACAATGTTTAATCTTCTACACACTACCACATTCTTTCTGCCTAATTTGGGACTTGAAACTAAACCAAACAAGAGACTAGCAAGCTGCAAACCTATATTGGAGAGTCAATCGAACCTAAGCTGAATGAGAATTCGTCCTCAGAGACTCAAAGAGAGAGACGAAAGACTTATCTCAAGAATATCGACATTGATCACACAACCACTCTAATCAAAGACAAAAAAAGAGTAGTTGTGGATGCCGTTATAGATCACGATGAAACAGATGAAGAAGCACCAACACGCCCGAAAAGGAAATCCAAAAAATAGGATTGTCACCGAATTAAGGTTTTCAAAGAAAGCAACTGCACAAAAACGTTTTTGGTTTCATGCATTACTTTTTTAATGAGTTTTTACGTCAATCATTATATTGGAGATTATTATTCTAGACATATAATTGTTAGACGTTTTTACACTACACTCTTACAAAATGATTTAATTATATTCACATAAATAATTGATAAACTAATATATTCTCGTATAAAGGATAAATTGTGTTATGACCAAAAACTCATTTCAAAACATTCGAGAATCAATGGGAAAATATTAGGGTATACGGATGATTATTTTTTACGAATTTGAAGCTTTCTATAAACTAACATTACATTTATAATAATGATTAAATGATGTTATTGTTGGATAAAACTTCAAAAAGACTTATAGTTTTAGATAAGTTTTAAAAAGAAGTTTAAAACTTATGATAAGGTCAAAAGATGTGGAAAATATTTAAGAGTTATAGATATCTATTTCAAATAGGATCAGGAGTAGTTATCAAGAGTTATTTGATACCTATATATAGAGATATGTCTTCGAGTTTGTGAAGCATATCAAGAGAGCAAATTACAACTTTGTATTGTTGATTAGTTTTGAGGGATTTTCTAATCAATACAAGAGAAATATTCTTGACTAAGTCTTGTGTTTGTTCTTGCTAAACTATATTTGGTATCAGAGCAAAAATTCTGTTGTGATTATCATCAAAGGAGAAGAAAAGCCTGAGAGATGGGAGACGACGTGAAATCAATCAAGAAAGACATGGTATCATCGGCGGTAATGGTTCCAATGCTTACTGCAACGAATTATGCAGTCTGGTCAATAAGAATGAAAGTGGTCCTACAAGTGCACAAGGTGTGGGAAGCAATTGAACCAGGGTCTAGTGGAGAAGAGAAGAACCACTTAGCAACTACATTGCTATTTCAGTCAATACCAGAGAGTCTTGTATTGCAGGTAGGAGAACAGGACTCTCCTAAAGGAATTTGGGATGCAATAAAAGCCAGGAACCTAGGAGCAGAAAGAGTGAAAGAGGCGAGGCTGCAAACTCTCATGTCAGAATTTGACAGAATGAGAATGAGAGAGACTGATAAGGTAGATGACTATGCTGACAGAATGTCTGAGGTAGCTGCAAGAGCAGCAGCACTAGGAGAAGTCATATAGGAATCAAAATTGGTAAAGAAATTCCTTAATGGACTGCCGAGAAACAAGTATATTCATATCATAGCATCCTTGGAGCAAGTCTTGGACTTGAAGAAGACCGGATATGAAGATATTGTTGGACGATTAAAGGCATATGAAGAAAGAATAACTGCAGAAGAAGAAAGGTTTGAGACGCAAGGTGACCTTTTGTACTCAAACGCTTATAATCCAAGAGGGTATGACCGTGGCAGAGGAAAGGGACGAGGTGATATTAAGTCACACGAGCAAAACAGAGAAAAGAAAAATAGATCGAACATCATATGATTTAGATGTGACAAGAGGGGTCACTTTGCCTCGGTCTGTCCTAAGAGAGTAAGAAATATGGAGGAAGTTAACAAAGTAGAAGATGAAGGAGGGATGGATTCAGACACAGAGGATGCAGATAAGTCTCTATATATGCATGAGATCGTGTTGCTTAATGAAGGAAACGTAATGCCGAATCAGTATGAAAGCAGTGATGAGATATGGTACTTGGATAATGGTGCAAGCAACCACATGACAGGAATAAGGTCATACTTTTCAGAGTTAAACACTAAGATTCATGGAAGAGTGAAATTTGGTGATGGTTCGTATGTGGAAATAAGAGGAAAAGGTTCAATTCTGTTTCAAGGGAAAATAGGTGAACAAATACTCATGACAGGTATCTATTATATTCCTGAACTCAAAAACAACATTTTGAGTTTAGGTCAAGCCACAGAAGAAGGCTGCGAAGTGATGATGAAGCATGATGTACTCACTATGCATGACCAAAATGGTAGACTGCTTGTCAAAGTAAAACGCTCATCCAATAGGTTGTACAAAGTTAAATTACAGATTGGACAACCTATATGTCTTCTTACCAAGATAGAGGAAGAAACATGGAAGTGGCATGCTCGGCTCGGTCATGTGAGCTGTAAGAACATCAAGGACATGGCGATGAAGAAGATGGTTCAAGGATTACCATATATTGCTAGAGAGAAAAAGATTTGTGACTCATGCTTAGTCGGAAAGGAAGCTCGGTACTATTTCCCGAAACTAAGTAAATTTCGATCATCAAGAGTTCTTGAACTGCTACATGCTGACCTTTGTGGACCTATATCTCCATCTACTCCTGCACAAAACCAGTACGTGTTTGTCATTATAGATGATCACACAAGATATATGTGGTCCATACTTTTGAAAGAAAAAGATGAAGCTCTCGGAAAGTTCAAAGAGTTTAAGGTCATGATTGAGAAAGAAGTTTAGCAAACAATCCTGACATTAAGAACTGACAGAGGAGAAAAATTCACCTCAAGAGACTTCCAAGCTTACTGTGAAACTAATGGCATTAAAAGGCAACTAACTGCACCGTATACGCCGCAGCAAAACGGAGTAGTTGAAAGAAGAAATAGAACACTCATGGAGATGACTTGGAGTATATTAAAAGCAATGAATGTTCCAAATTTCTTGTGGGGAGAAGGTGTTAGATGTTCAACGTATTTGATTAATCGTATATCCACAAGAGCACTGCATAGTCAAACACCATATGAGTGTCTCAAAAGAAAGAAGCTGAATGTGAATCATATTAGAGTGTTCGGATGCCTTGTGTATGCAAAAGTAGAAGCAACGAATCTGAAAAAGCTTGATGATGGATCTCAGATTATAGTGCACCTCGAGATAGAACCTGGCGCAAAGGCATATAGACTTTTAAATCCGAGAACTCGCAAAATAATAGTAAGCCGAGATGTTACTTTTGATGAAAAAGAGCTTGGAATTGGAAGGGAGAAAGTGAGAAAGTCACACATGATCCAGGGATGTTTCAGTTAATGTGGGGACACACTCAAGACAATGGAGTTGGTTCATATGAGACTGAAGATCTTCATGAAGGTAGAAGAAACTGAAACAGAGGAAATAGGAGAAGGTGTGAATGAAACAGAGGGTACAGAGGAGATGGCTAGTGATGAGCCGGTACGTAGAACAACAACACAAACTCAACTGCCATCTTACCTCAAATACTATGTTCTCCTTGCAGATTTGGAATGCGAGAAGCTGTTACTGTCACTTAACAATGAACCTACAAGCTATGAAGAAGCTAAGGATTCCGAGGAATGGAACAATGCGTGTAAAGATGAAATCTTGTATATTAATAAGAATAACACTTGGACGTTAGTGGAGAGACCTTATGATGCAAAAATCATAGGTCTAAAGTGGATCTTCAAGTTAAAAAGAAATGTGGATGAGAGCATCAACAAGTTTAAGGCACGATTAGTAGCAAAGGGCTATGCACAAGAAGCTGGAATTGATTTTGACGAAGTTTTTGCTCATGTGACTCGTATAGAGACCATTAGATTACTCATGTGGCTGGCAGCTTCTTCAAGATGGGATATACATCACTTAGACGTTTAAGACTGCGTTTCTACATGGGGAATTAAAAGAAGACGTGTATGTAACGCAGCCAGTTGGGTTTGAAAAGAAGGGAGAAGAGACTAAAGTTTTCAAACTTTCAAAAGCGTTGTATGGATTAAGGCAGGCTCCTTGTGCATGGAACACAAAGTTGGATCAGGTTCTAAGAAGCTTAGGGTTCAAGACATGTGCTAAAGAGAGTTGGTATACAGAAAAGAAGAAGAAAACAACTTGTTGCTAGTTGCAGTGTATGTTGATGACTTATTTGTAACAGGAAATACAAACAATGTCATAAGAGAGTTCAAGACTGCAATGTCAGATCAGTTTGAAATGACGGATCTAGGAAAGCTCAATTTTTACCTTGGCATTGAGGTAAGCCAAACAAGCGAAGGAATATAGATCAAGCAAAAAGCTTATGCTCGGAAGATACTCCTAGAAGCTGGACTAAGTGACTGTAATCCTACGCATACGCCTATGGAGTTCGGGCTGAAACTTTGCAGAGCTAAAGAAGATGATGCAGAGATTGATGCAACTCTGTATCATAGAAGAATAGGTTGCCCTCGATATCTACTACACACGAGACCAGACTTGGCATTCTCTGTTGGTGTGGTAAGTAGATATATGCAGCAACCAAGGCAATCACATGGAAAGGCATTGAAGCAAATTCTGAGGTATGTACAAGGAACAATCAACTATGGTTTGAAATTCAAGAAGGGAGGATCAAAAGATGTAGTTGGCTATAGTGACAGGAGTCATAATGTGGACATTGATGATGGTAAGAGCACAACATGACACATCTTCTATTTAGGGGAATCTCCGATTACATGGTGTTCACAAAAGCAAAGTACAGTTGCATTGTCCTCATGTGAAGCAGAATTCATGGCTGCAACTGAAGCTTCAAAACAAGCCATATGGCTGCAGGAATTGATGAGTGAGATCACAGGAGAAGAGCACTCGAAGATTGTCATACGAATTGACAACAAGTCAGCTCTAGAACTCACTAAATATTCGGTGTTTCATGGTCGCAGCAAGCATATACATAAGCGATATCACTTTATTCGTGAGTGTATAGAAAATAATCAAATTACGGTGAAGCATGTACCAGGAGAAGAAAAATGTGCGGACATATTAACAAAGGCTCTTGCAAGAATCAAGTTCAAGCAAATGAGGAATCTAGTAGGAGTTCAAGTTATCACAAATGAAGGTTTGAAGCTTAAGGAGGAGAATGTTGGATAAAGCTTCAAAGACTTATAGTTTTAGATAAGTTTTAAAAAGGAGTTTAAAGCTTATGATAAGGTCAAAAGATTTAAGAGTTATAGATATCTATTTCAAATAGGATTAGGAGTAGTTATCAAGAGTTATTTGATACATATATATATAGAGATATATCTTCGAGTTTGTGAAGCATATCGAAAGAGCAAATTACAACTTTGTATTGTTGATTAGTTTTGAGGGATTTTCTAATCAATGAGATATTCTTGACTAAGTACTGTGTTTGTTCTTGCTAAACTATAGTTATGTAAATTTATCATTGATGTTTGTAAAATATACCCCATTTTAAAGGAGAAAAACAGATAGCGTTTATATATAAAAAAGAAAGCGTGGGCTTAAGAATGTTGTTCACAAAGCGTGAGAGCATATCCTAGACGGTGGGCCCCACTTTCCGACAGTGATGATTCTTCTTTCTCTTCCGACGCCGTTAATTTAGCCTCAATGTGTTTAGTTTTGTTTCTATTGTTTACTCTTAATTAGATTTTACGAAGATTGTGTTTTCTTCCTACTAAATCTAATTCCCACAATTATAACCTACCTCATACAATGTTAAAATGTTGGAAATTTTAAAAAGTTTTGTATAACATACATATATTATCTAGTATGTGAACTATTAGTGTTGTTTTAATTTAGGCTAAACATACATTAAACAATTCCAACTTTTCATAATTTTACAACTTCTATCGACCAAAAAAAAACTATCAATTTTTTTTTTTTTTTTAGTTTAAACCTTTAACAAAACAATTTTTCTAAAACAAATCTTCAAATTATCAAATGTATGGCGATGTTAGGTTGACTAAGATTCAAATTGACTTCGTTAGTAATATTAGAGCTTATTATGTTTAAAATGTATACCTTGTCATAGAATAATAAAAACAGACAAAGTCAAATAATAAAATTAACTAATATTTTTATTGTTAAAAATTACAAATCAAAAACCCAAAAATAAATAAACTTTCATTTTTATGAAAAAACAAGAAATGATAAAGTCTCTTTTCAAATTTGGATAAATTCAGTGGAGATCTTCCAAATTACAGAAGATAATGAATGATTTCAAGTTAGGCACAAAAAAAATGCGGTAAGAGTTAAAGTGATGTCCAAGATCAGCCAAATAAATTGTGGGAGACAATAACCATATCTATAATTTACATGATATACAGATTTTGAAAGGATTTAGATTACTACTCAAGAATTGGGTGATAATGCTTTACAGATTTTATTTGAAGAGCAAATATTGGGGTTGGGAGCGTTTTCTATAGTCTTCCGTTCTTGCACACGAAGTTTAAAGCAATCTTTTGGTGGGATTTCTCTTGACTTTAGAGATTTCAGAAATTTCGTGCACTATTAGTTGTACGGAGAACTTGAAAATGATAATTTTTATATCTCTTCACCAATTTTTTGTTTCATCCGATCCTATAAACCCTAAAAAAAAAGCATGTTTATTATTTTGTAATGTTCCATGTTTCCTAGAAACTATTCTTTAAAAAACTCTACACCTCTTTTCTGAAGATCAAATTAATATAATATATACAACAAAAAAGAAAAAAAGTATCTTCTTAACTTCTCGAGCAAAGTCCAAACGAAGCTCAACCATTATTATTTGAATACGATGAAGAATTGATTCAAATTTTAGATATATCTCCGGTGTAAATAAATGTAAAATTATTATACGAGATGATGATGGAATCATCATAATCCTAAAGGAAACCATAATCAAGATTACAAAAAAATTTAGTTATTATGACAGCCTATTATAACTACAAATATTAATAATAATTTTTAATGTAAGAATACAAAATAATTTGACGTTTTACTTGAGAATATGTAAAGTTTTGAGGTTTATATTTGGAAAATCACACTTTTATTTCGTTATGTTATGTAAATTTTATTTTATTTGTAATCTTATCTCTAATTTATGCATACTTTATATCTATTTTGACAATATTTAACATATGTAAACTACAATTTGATTGAAAAAACCACAGTTTCCTCTAAATTTAGTAAGTTTACTCCTCATTTATATTATTTTTAATAAACAATGTGTAATATGTTTGAATAATAGTCCTAGTATGTGGAGTATTTAATTCTTTAGCATTGTGTATATGTAATTGACTAGTATTTTCCTAAGACATTAGATCACTTAGCGTATTGCATACCGCATTGATCCATAAACTACTTACATGTGTAAAACATAATCGGAAAGAGATTATTAGATTACGTTGTCATTAAGCTCACATTTAAATGGATAATCATTCCTTTAATTCGATCTTTACTTTAATATAAAAAAAGGATTTTTGATTTGTTAATGTCAAATCGATGTAATAAAATTTCATATCTATTCTTTACCTTCCCTTCTCTTCTCGCGTAGCACCCACATCAAAAAAAAAAATTTCCTCGATTTGTTGATCTACCGCTGGTCTCGATCTCTCTCCAAAGGATCTCGAGTGAGAGAGAGAGATAGAAATAGAGAGATGCATTGAAAAAAGGCCGAAGTTTTTCGTCTTTAATTTTCTATTTTCTTGTTTTGGGTTACTGTTTAGAAAAAAAAAAAAAAAATCTTAAGATGTGTTGTTGAGAGCTTATGTTGGGATTCTCCGGTTGATTGATCTTGTCGGTAGGGTTTTTTGTCTCTTTTTTTTTCTTGGGTCTGAATTTCAATTTCTCCGAGGACTTAGCTTCGGAGATGAGTGGGTGTTTGCCTTGCTTTGGATCTTCGGATAAAGTCGCTACTGCGAAAGATTCGGTAAAGAAGGAAGTTTTAGCTAAGGACGGCTCTGTTACTCAGTCTCACCATGCCAGTTTAGGTAACAAGTTTCATTCAAACTTTTTGGGGATCTGTTGAGTTTTCGTGTCGTAGATCGAATTCTAAAGTTTCTGGATTCTCATAAAGTTCGCATCTTTGGACATGATTTGGAAAGAAAGGTTGATGTTTTTGATCTAATGCAACTGCGGTACCTTTACAGTTATGGAGTTTCTGTATTCTAATTCTTGAGATCTGATGTTTATTGGTTCGTTTGCTAATAATTATGATACAATTTAGCTCAAAATTAAAGCACTTGGCATCTCTATACATGGAATGTAATTAGAGTATGCCAAATTAGATTTCTCATTGCTATACAACAAGCAGTAAATCATAAAAATGTTAGCTTTAGGGTTTCATAACTCTTCACTCGATAAGGACATTCTGTATTTCTAGACATCACTAGTTAGACCGTAGTAGAAATGAAGATTGGTGAAATGTTTTGTGTTGATTGAAATTGACTGTTGAAGCTCAATTCCTTTTGAATCTTAATATCTTTGGGCATTTGTTATGATTATTTGAGTTTGAGAATGTGATTTTGATGGTAAATGTTATCTTATTCCTTTGCTTATTAGTCAGTTACTTTATCAATTGCTTCCTGTGCATTGGTTTGTGACGCTAAGTACTAACATTTCCTAATTTTTTGTGTAGATAAATCGAAGTCTCGACGAGGCCCTGAGCAGAAGAAGGAGCTAACCGCTCCAAAAGAAGGGCCAACCGCTAATATCGCTGCTCAAACTTTTACTTTCCGAGAGTTAGCTGCCGCCACTAAAAACTTTCGACCGGAATGTCTTCTTGGGGAAGGAGGTTTTGGCCGTGTTTACAAGGGTCGTCTAGAGAGCACAGGACAGGTGAAGTTCTTGTAAACAACACCAGTTGCGTCCTTATATTTTTCCCATAATCAAACGGCGTTGTCTGATTGGATTCTTGCAGATAGTAGCTGTTAAACAGCTAGATCGAAATGGCCTACAAGGAAACAGAGAGTTCCTCGTAGAGGTTCTTATGCTGAGCCTTCTGCATCATCCCAATCTTGTGAATTTGATTGGTTATTGCGCTGATGGTGACCAGCGTCTTCTTGTTTACGAGTATATGTCACTAGGATCACTGGAGGACCATCTACACGGTAAGCTCTTAAATGGAAATTACACTTGAAGTTATAAGGATTGCGTTTGATTCCATAAGATAAGAGACCCTATTGTTTTTTTTTCTAAGTATGATACACAGAAACCGTGATACACTATCTACCATTCTATTAGAAGGATGCTTTGCTAATATAGTTGATGTATCAAGAAAAGTCTTTAGCTTTTCTTAATATGTTCATCGAAAGCTATTCATGTAGCTTGTAATGGTTCTACACAGTGCATGTAACAGTTAGAATTTTGGTTTTACAGATCTCCCTCCGGATAAAGAGCCTCTAGATTGGTGCACGAGAATGACAATAGCAGCAGGAGCTGCGAAGGGACTGGAATATTTGCATGATAAAGCAAACCCACCTGTGATTTATCGAGATTTGAAATCATCCAATATTCTTCTTGGCGATGGCTATCACCCAAAGTTATCTGATTTCGGGTTAGCTAAGTTAGGCCCTGTGGGCGATAAAACACACGTGTCAACTCGTGTGATGGGCACGTATGGCTATTGTGCACCAGAATACGCCATGACCGGGCAACTCACGTTGAAATCCGATGTTTATAGCTTTGGGGTTGTGTTTCTTGAGCTCATCACGGGTCGAAAAGCCATTGATAATGCTCGAGCACCTGGAGAGCACAACCTTGTCGCGTGGGTATGTTAAAAATCTCAACTGTCATATCACCAAAAAGAAAAATCTCAACATTTTTGTACTTATGTGATAGTCAACGTTTTGGACTCTGAAAACATCTTTGCTTACTTGAACTCTTGGGGTTCCATTTCGCTTGGTTGTCTTTGTTTGGTTAACAGGCTAGGCCATTGTTCAAAGATCGTAGAAAATTTCCAAAGATGGCGGATCCATTGCTGCAAGGACGGTATCCAATGCGTGGACTTTATCAAGCGCTTGCAGTTGCAGCAATGTGTTTACAGGAACAAGCAGCGACAAGACCGCTGATTGGTGATGTGGTGACAGCTCTAACTTACTTAGCTTCCCAAACGTTTGATCCAAACGCACCTAGTGGTCAAAGCAATAGAAGTGGTGGTGGGCCGCCGTTTATCAGGACGAGGGATGAACGGAGGAGCATGGGAGATGGAAATAGCTTGGATAGTCCTGCAGAGACTCGGAGTCGATTAGGGTCACCAGCTACTCACAAGAACTCTCCTGATTACAAAAGAAGAGATATGGTGAGGGAAGTGAATACAGGATCAGAGGGAGGGAGCGAGACAGGAGGCGGATCAGGGAGAAAATGGGGATTAAACGATTTGGAAGGGACGGAATCACAGAGAGGAAGCCCAGCAAGTGTTGGGAGAACAACTAGAGGAACTCCGAGGAACAGAGATCTAGATAGAGAGAGGGCAGTGGCAGAAGCAAAGGTGTGGGGAGAGAATTTGAGGGAGAGGAAGAGAGCTACCAATGGACCTGGCAGCTTTGATAGTACAAATGACTGAAACAGGAAAGAGGAAAGCTTTGTGTTGAAATAGGAAAGAACTTTTGTCTTTGTGTCAAGACGCAAAGAGAAAGGCTTTGAGGTGATATGAACATTTGTTGGATCAGGTCGGTCAGTTGTCGGGTTAAATGTCTGAGTCAAGAGAGAGGGAAACTCTTCAAATAATGTGATTGAAGCTCAAGAACATATGAAGGAAGAGACTTTGAGAAGACAAGTAGAGAAAGTTTGGTCGATTAGAAGGGGAAGGAAAAAAGGTTTTTTTTTCAACTGATGTTTTTGGGTTTTTATTTTTCTTGTAATGGGTTGTATATGTAATATGGGAGGGCGAATTGAGTCGATTATTATAATTTTTCTGTACTATTTTTAGTGTTATTTGTGTATGGATTCGAGTCTATGGGAAAGAAGCCGAAAGAAAAGAAAAAAAACCCATCCTTAAACTTCTTACACGTGTCACTCCCTTGGGAAACAGTGACAACATCAGAAGAGACATGTTCTACAAAAAAAACTAGGAATGCGTTTACATAGTTTCTACAAGAAAAGATATTCAGAAAAAAATCTAGAAGTAGAAACAAGAGAAGTCACAGACACAATGCACAAAGGGATGCTTTGTGAGTACAAAATATTAGATTGGCCTGTCTGCAAAAGAAACTTGTTTTATATGACTAGCTACATCTCCATATTTGCCTAGTGATGGATCTGGCGATGCATTCAACATGGTCTTATTTCCTACGCTTCCCCTGCAGAGACATAAGTTTTTATTTTTAGTTACCAAAGGATTGATATGGTTTGCAGCCACATAAAACAATGTGAACAATTTTATATTTTGAAAATGATTTAGCGTACCGAGCTAACATAATCATCCATAGATAACTGCTTTCGTTTCTTCAAAAGAGAAGAAGAAGAGCTTTCATTTGTTTGCCTACCTGAACCTCTCTTTGATGGTGTTCCACTCTGAAACAGCACACAGAGCAGACAGTGAGAAACTATTCCACCAGTAACTGAACCATAAAGTATGTGAACTAAAAGATGTTACTTCAAGTCCTAACCATTGCAAGCTTTTTCTCTTTACGGGCTTGCCTCTCTCTCTCATCATATTCTTGATTCTCTTTCTCAATCAACCGAATTAGCGTGTCACATCTCCTTGCAAGTTCCTGACTTGATCGAGATTTTACAAACCAGTCAAACCTGAACACAGAAGATGTCCGAAATTCTGCCTTTAGCTCATCCCAGTTTCCATATCCAAGTTTGTGGACCATGCATATCTGTCATTAGCACGTCCTTCAAATGTCATATTAGAATGAAACAAAAAGAGTGATATCTCAAACAACAGAGTTTGATAAAATAGATGTCAGTCAGACCATGAAACGGTCGCACTCTTCATTGTACAGCTTCCCTTTGTTCTGACCATACTGAATCTTTAGTTCCAGCCACGGATTTTTGTAGCGATCCAGTTTCTTCCCAATAGCTTGCATGATTTCATCTTTCCTAGAGATTCTTGCTTCCCCCCTCTCGATATTCTTGATGATTCTATCATAATCTACAAATTTAGAAAGGTATAACAAGAGACAAAGCTTGCTTAGCATAACTGTTTTGTACGAACCTTACTGTACAGAAAAGACTCAATAACTTACTTAACAATCTAAAGTTACTTACCATTCAGCTCCTTGTATCGCTCTTTGAAAACATGAGCATATCGTTCAACCTCTTCCTCTGTTTTCCCTTCTATCTCAGAGGCAATACTTTTTAAGTCGTTCCGCCCATACTTCTCACAAGCCCTAATGAAGGCATTGAAGTCTCTTCTGCTCCATGTTGAGAAACCCTAAGAAAATATCAACTCCATTCAGTTACAACAAAACCATATAAACATATGTCAACCCACAGTAAGGTCATATGGTTTTACTTGCCTCTTCCAGCAACAACTCCTTTTCTTCTGCTTCTTCAGCGGTTAAGGGATCTCCAATTTCTAAGAAAAATTGTTAAATCAGTCCCTGAGTCACTGGAATAATGTAGGAAGAAGGGCATAAACTGAGAAAGACCTTCAGGTTCATCAACTTCAATTGTGTCTTTCACCTGAGTTTTTTGATGTGCTTGCTGAAAGCAAAGTGAAACAAGTTTCTATTCAGAACATATCCAAAACAAAAGTTGCATAGGTTTCATAATATGTTGATAAACTTATCCCACCATAAGGTATCGCACTTCTTTTTCATACAGCTCGGTCAATCTCTGGTTGTTAAAGAACTGAAAATCATGTCTACGGAATGGACAAGAAATTAGATTTAGGATAAGAATACTATCCATAAGTCAGGGAAAATGCTAAATGCAGAGTAAAGACAATTGAGGTACTCACAATTGGGGCATGCGAGGAATTCTAGGCTCTTTAGGTTTAGCTGGAGCACCTTGCCGCAATGTTTGCTTGAAGTATTCAGTTTCAGAGTAGCTGAAGGGTGGGTAGATAAAGGAGTTCATTGTAGTTAGATTTCATTTAGGAAGACAGAAACACAATGAAATGAAAAAAGGTAGTAGTATCATTTACTTGCGCTTTCTCTCTCTTTTTGGTGGATCATTCCAATTCTCACTCACAATCTTTATAAAATCCAACTTGTTTTCATCCTACCAAACAAAATTAGAAAAGAATTCACAAAGAGAAATTATTCAATAGCATGGAGAGCATTATCACAGTATGCGCTAAATATGAAAACCATTCATTTGGTTACTTAAGGATACCTTACTGTCATCTTCAAAATCATAAAGGTCAGCACCTGCAAGAAACGGAAAAGTAGATTATTCGAGCATACCATGATTCATGCAAGCGAGTTACTAAATAGGATAAATCACACGCTTACTGTCGTCCATTTTAAACTGGATTGCATCTTCAGTGAATTTCTTCATCTTGGCATCAAGTTCAGCCGTTGCCTCTTCTCCTTTGGCTATGATTCTGTCAATATCCTCATCCGTTATTGAACTATCTTTAGAACTAAACACCATTTCAGCACCATATCGCACCATTTGAAGTAACTCATCCTTATTGACAGCTATGATGTAACAAAAAGAAATAAATATATAGAGACAAACCTACGCAATTACAACCTCAGTACAGAAGCACTTACTTTTCTGTTCTGCCAGTCGCCCTTGCTGAATAACTAGGGCATCAAGTGCCAACTTTTTGTAAGCTCTTTCAATGACTTTCGCCTCAATTGCATTCTGTATACGGACAACATATAGTAAGCTCAAGGTTTCAATGTTATTCTTAATTAATAGACATTGGTACAACAGAAACCTCAGTGCAGAACCGGAATACTTGAACTTCTTTTTTTTGTCCAATCCTATGTGCACGATCCTGAGCTTGCAAGTCAACTTGAGGGTTCCTGCCAGTATCCACCCATCTCATTAGGCATAACGAATATACTCATAAATTACAATTAACACAGTTAGAGCCTTACCAGTCACTGTCATAAAGGATAACGATATCTGCTGTAGCAAGATTGATACCAAGCCCTCCAGCTCTAGTGGATAACAAGAAAACAAATTTCTCACTTCCTGGCTTGTTGTAGGCTTCTATGGAAGCATCTCGTTCATCACCCCCAGTATTTCCATCAATACGACAGTACTGGTAACCGCGATACATTAAGTAATCCTCAAGGATATCCAAAAGCCTTGTCATCTGATATAGACGAACAAATATGTTAGAATAATGAGCACAAGAAACAAGAACAGCACTCAAAAAAGAAAATGAAGAAAAAAAACACAATTTGCTAGGGTTACTGTTTTACCTGAGAAAATATCAGAACCCTCGAATCACGAGCCTTCAACTTAGGTAGCAATTTATCTAAGAGAACCATCTTTCCTAGATATGAAAAAATGTAAAAGGAAATATTTACGACAACTACAAAATATATCTGAAGGATATACTTTGAATGTAAACCGAACCTGCATTTGTTACAAGGTGATCCCCTGTGGTATAGGGGGGACCAGGTTCCGCACCCTGGAAGAGATAAGGGTGATTGCAGCATTTGCGCAATTGCATTGCTATGTTCAACAGACGTTTGCGTTCTCCACCACCATTAACCACTTCAAGATCCTTCTGCAGTAAAGCCCTGTAGTACTGTTTTTGCATCTGAGACATGCCAACTTTGAGTATTGTCTCCTTTTTTGGAGGTAAGCCTTTCTCCACATCTGATTTCAACCTCCGAAGAAGAAATGGTCGGAGAACCTAATACAGATAGAGGTAAAGTGTCACCATGAGAACTTAGAACAAATAAGTTTATAAACCTGATAAATACGAGTACATACCTTGTGAAGCTGTTGAACAACTTCTTGCTGGTCATTGTCACCAGAAATTTGAAACCACTCGTCAAAAGTTTCTGCGGAACTAAACACCTCGGGCAGAAGAAAATTGAGAAGGGCCCACAATTCATGGAGATTATTCTGTATTAGCAAAGTAAAAAACAAGAGAGATATGTCACACGATACGACAATAGCTTATCTCAAACAAATAATATACAGCACATAACATGAATGAAGCATGTAAAAAGAACACAGATATAAAACAACTATCTTCGAACAGACTCATGCAAGAAAAGTAGTCACAACAGACAGGCGCAATTTTACAGAAAATTTAAAGGATCTAAACAATTATAGATAAAAAAATTGGACAAATACCTGAAGGGGGGTTCCTGTGATAAGAAGTCGATAATTGGTGCTAAAAAGTCTCATTGTTTTGGAAAGGAGAGAATTCTCATTCTTAATTCGATGTGCTTCATCAATGATTATGTAGCGCCAGCTAAAACGGCGCAATGATGTCTTCTCTTTAATAGCCATCTCAAAACTTGTAACACAAACGTCAAATTTCCCCGCAACTAGCAGATCCTCACGAATATGCCTCTGCATTTATTAACATAGGTTTCAGAATCATGTCAGGCACATATAGATTCATCAATTCAAATGGCAGAGCTACTATGACTTACCCTTTCCTCAGGATTACCGAGGAATTTCACAGCACGCAAGACAGGACAAAATCTGCGTATTTCATTCATCCAGTTACCAAGGGTTGATTTTGGAGCAACTACCATATGAGGGCCACTAATTCCCCCTGTACTCATGCAGGTAAGCCAATAAAGAAATTGTTTGAAGTGTTTTCCCCAGACCCTAGATCATGGTGCAAAATGATAAAGATTAGGCATCAGAGTATATGGAGAACTAAAAAACCTTATTTTTATGCATGGTAGTGGTTTACCATTTCATCTGCTAGAATCCCATTTATGCCATTCTCATACAGCCGAATGAGCCAGTTTAGACCCGCTAATTGGTAATCTCTTAACTTTCCCCTGAATACCTGGAAATATGAAGGGTAAAAACGATCAGATACCTAAAACTTTACGGAACTGACAAAGTGCTACCTAGAAATTGTGAGGTCACAACTGAGGAATACGTCAAACAACACTACACATCAGAAAAGTGGACATAGGGTGTGAAATCCTATAATAACTCCACGTCGCAACAGCACTTAAGCAATTGGTAAACATGCGCCATTTCTAGATAAAAGGAACAATATAGGTACTTACAAGTGGGCTGTGTGAGCAATCGTGTGCTTCCAGATCCAGCTATACCACCCTCTTCTTCCTTTAAATACTCTTCGTCTTCCTCTTCTTCAGTTATTTTGGAAGCATGACGACCCCTGAAGATAACATGGAAGCCAATAAATTAAGCATTGGGACTACGTGCTCATCATATGTTGAAATGAACACCAAAAATTATTATGAGAGCAGTTGCACTCTACACACCTTCCTTTCCCCTTCTTCTGGGAAGGCGACGGCTCAGCTTTAGCAAAATGTGAAAATAACTCAGTTTGCTGCAGAAGATATTTCAGTCTCCCCTTTCCTTTATTGTTCTACATAAATGGAACAATTTGAGTTTCTTTTGAACACCTCTAAAAACAAAGACAAACAGCTCTATTATTTTTACTAATTCACCATGTCTGCATTTATGGAAGCATTTTGGGCGTCTAAAATTTGCTGAATTTTCTGCTTCTTCATCTTCTCCATTTCTTTAAGCCTTGCCTTCTCACGTTTGCTGATGTCTGCTCTTTCCTCGTCTTCGTCGTCCTACATATAATCATCAAATCATGAAAAGAATGACCAGATATTCTTGCGAGTCACATGAATGTACCATTATAAAAGCGACCACTCAGCATCTGTAGATATTCAGTCCAGCAACGAAACTAACAATGGGTAACACTATAAACTCGAACTTAAGAGACGCCCAAAAGTAAAAAGTATCGAATGAAAAAAAAAACAAGATTACGCTCAGAGGAAACCCTAATCGTACTAAGACTATATTCAGAATTACAAGTACAGAAATCCCCAAAAATAACAGCGAACATGTAAATGTGAAACGGGGAAAACAGAAACGCAGACCAACCCTCATCGGCGTCATCTTCTGCTCGGACAAACCTCATCGTCAGGAGAAATATCTTCTTCATCAGAACATGCAGAGCGAGCGACGGCCTCGAGCTCCTCATCGTCTTCTTCTACATTGGCCTGATCGTGAACTTGCTCCTCCTCCTCAGACGAGTAAGCCTCGTCTGAAGAAATTTCCCGCTTCGAAGCTTTCGCCATAAACGCGTCTCTACGAATCCTGATTTCGTCCGCGAGATCGAATCAAGGGTTTCCTGAGTTTGCTAAAGTGAAAAATTAGAAGCAACAACCAAATCCCACCGTTTGAAACAACCGTAGCTTCTGATTCGATTTTACTCCGTTGATCTTGAGAAATCAAATTTACGGCTACGATTTTCGACGTGGCTAATATTATATAAAGAATTTCCCGCCACCTGAGAAAGAGAGTTTCTAGAATTCCCGCCTTGGACTTTGGAAACCACTAAAGGCCCAATAGGCCCATGGGCTAAAAGTTGAAAAAGTCAAAAGGTCAACAACCTCTAAAACTTGTTCTATATAAACTTCTCAAGCCTTATCTATTCAATCTGCCCTCACGTAATTGACACCTCATCACTCGTAATTTTAACACGTTACGCAGTCAAATTACCAATAATACCCTTTGTCATAGCCCTCACTTTTCTCGCCTGCACCTTAACGTATAGAGGATTGAAGTGTAAAATTAAGACAAAGAAGAATATTCGAATTTTATCTCCGTTTCATCTATCTCCTTCTCTATTTCGCGATTCGCAAAACGCAGATCACTCTCCTATATCATCAAATTAATTTTTCAATTTCAGGAGAGTCTCTGATCATCGACCGAAATATTCCAAATCGTGGTGAAAGAATTTCATTCAAGGCTTTGCTCTCGCTTCCTTTGATCTCAGTTTTCTTCTAGGACTTTTGGTTGCTGAAGTCTCTTGTGGCTTGAGCCCTTATTATCTTTTGTTTCGAATGATTGCGTGAGTCTCGTCTTATAAACGAAAAACTGTTCTATTTTTGGCTAGTTTTCTTCTGAATTTTGCTTTGTTTAGCTCAGTTTCGCCCTTTTGTTGGTTGATGAACAGAAGATGACATGGTTGTGTTTTTGTCATCTTGCAGAACATGAGACATAAGAGATGGTTGCTCTTACTGGTAGTTTTTGCTTGTTTCCTTTCCTTTTCATGTGATAGCAGAGGTAATTATTGAGCTTAAATAGTGATTTGGGTTTTTTTTTCCTTTTATGGGGAGATTAGTTTTCAATCCTCCCACTGTGTCTTTCTGACCCTACTTTAAATGCAGTTCTCAAGTTGAAGAAGAATAATGCTCAACCTGTTTATAACCATACACTTGCCATAAATCTTGTGGAGTATGCTTCTGCGGTAAGTTAATGGCAGATTATTACAGTGATGAAGAATCCCTGCAACAATTGTTTTCCTTAGCAATGTAATTTCCTATAGAATGCAAGATAAGAAGGAATCATTAGATGTTTAGATGGTAACCCAAAAAGAGAAGAAATTACTACCTGCGTAAACACTT
>JAKUCM010008042.1:0-38334 GCA_023374145.1 Lepidium sativum
AAACAGAAACAAAATCAATATGTTATAACCAAGTTTGATTTCAAGAGAACCCTAAGTTTTTGAGTTCAATTTCGTGAAAACCCTAAGTTTTCAAATTTGATTTCGTGAAAACCCCTAAATTTTCAAATTCTTGAAAACCCTAATTTTTTAAGTTCAAAACTGACTTCTTCTATGTTAGGTTTTGATTTTGAAATATAGAGAGAGAAAGAGAGAGAGAGAGTCAAATAGAGAAAATGAAGAAAATTCTTATCTTTAAATAAAAACGACAACAAGACATGAGAGAAAATAAGATTTTGTTCATGAAATGAGAGAGAAGAAATTATTGTGAAAAATGAAGAAAAAAAAAGGAGGAAGGTTAAGAGGAAGATGAAAAAGTGGATGTGTTTTTTTATTTTTGTTTTTAAATAGAAACTCTGTAATATAATAGATCACTCATTTTATTAAAAACATTTCCCACCCATTTTTTCCAAAAAATGAAGTATTTGAGTAATTAGGTATAAATGGTGGAGTATTTGAGTCATTACTTATTTATTATTCTTAAGAATTTTTTATCACCCCAATTTCTTTTGAAATCCCTAGTTTTTCATTTTGATTTCTTCTTTACTCTCTATCATCTTCTTTTCTTTTATTTCATCTGAACTATTTATGATCTCGCTACACTCTTATTAATTTGGCATTTAAAAGAAACTCGAAAGATAAAATTATTGATGGAAAAGATTGGCTTTATAGCCCTTACAAATATGAAACTTAAAAGACAAAAATCTGAATGTAGAGAAGCTGGAACAAAATATAACTCACTCTTAAAAATTGAGACTAAATTATTTAATAATTTAGCAGTCCATTACTGTAAGCTTTAACTCAAACTTAACCAACACTCCCTCCCTTAAGAAAAGTCATCTTTGATTTTAGCTTACCTCTGTAGCATTAGTAATCCAAGCACATTTCATGGCTTTGTGTATAATAGTTAGCCAAGAGTTTGGCTTTGAGTTTTCATACTTCTCCATTTTCTTGGAGTTTCTTTTTTTATTTGACTCCTTGGGACAACTATATGAGCTCCAGGCCGGATTACTTATGACTGAACCAAATTCTGCAACCATAACTTGCTTCCACTCTTCATAATTTTCTGTTAGAGAAAATAATTGTTGATCATTCTCAGCAACCATTAGAACCATCATCATTGCACTTAAGCTGTCATCAAATCCTTTTTCTCATGTTTTGTAATCCTTCATCGAGCAAGATGGTCTCAAAGGATGTTGGTAGAAGAAACCAAGTTAAAAGATTTGAAGGTGAAAAATTGTTTGTTCCAATCAATTGATAGGAAGATCTTAGAGACAATTCTTGACAAAGGAACGTCAAAGGCACTTTGCGAATCAATGAGACTAATTATCAAGGATCTTCAAAGGTGAAAAGGGTACAATTCCAGGCTTTAAGAAGAGAATTTGAGTTGTTGTCAATGAAAGAAGGTGAAAAGATCAATACCTTCTTGGGAAAAATTCTGAGAATCTAGAACTACTTTCAAATCTTTGATTCTCTTGCTCATGTTCATATTTTAAATCAAAGGAGGATCAAAATTGATGAAAAAACTAAGGAATGCATTATGCTTAGGGTAAGTGATGAGTCAAATGCATGGAGATTGTATGATCCTTGCAGAATAAGGTTGGAAAATGCAAAGATGTATTCTTTAAAGATGAAAATTTTTGCGCTTGGAAGCAAACTGTAACAAAAGTGGAGCAAGACATGTTGTTGTGTGAAGCTAAAGATAACAAGAATGAGAAGACCAAAGAAGCTGGCACATATTTTAACAACTCTAGTAGTTCAGGTATGCAAGAGTTGGATGAAGGATTATGAAACATAAGAAGAATGATGTGATGACGATTGCGTAGCATCATGAAGATTGAGTAGATCCATTAGGGTTCTTGTTGAAATGGGTTAGATTAATGTGGATCTAGGGGGTTTCCAAGCTTGCTTAAGTTTATTCATGCATAGATCCCTTTCGATTAGGTATTTTTAATGCTTATTTCATCTTTGGTATTTGAAATATATCTTATTGCATTCATACACCCATCAAGTTTTTGTGAAAATGCGTGATTATCTAGATCTAAGATTTGCTTTCCTAGCTCAAGGAGTTGTTTTTAGGTTGCTTATCGGCTAGAATATGTTATTTTTTTATGATATTTTGATTGTAGAATCGCAAATAGAAGTTGGGTCTGATCGTTTTCTTGCTAAGTTCATTGTTCATGGGACTGACTTCGATTTCTTTGAACCTATTATCTAGAGATTAGCTAATTAGGTTATTAAGCAAGTTGTTGGAACCCCTGGTGAAGCATTAGTTATTGATATCACTCTTCAAGAACCCCTCTTTATATCGCCTATTTGCTTTATTTCTTGCTATGTTTTTATTTTATATATTGCTCTATTTTATGCTTACTTCTCTGTTTTGCATTTGCTTTATGCTAATTTTCTTGTTTTGTTCTTGATTTTGTGACAAAAAATCATATCATTGATATATTGATCTGGATTAGAAGTAGTTTAGCATATCCTAAGTGCTTGCATCTCACTCTCTGATTTGACTACTCTATATATTATAGGGATTTGATAACTCAAGGTGTAAAAAGCCGGTTATCAGCATCATAATTGATTCGACAAGCGACTAAAGTAGATCCAATAGCGGCTATGTTTGATACAACTCGCCACAAGAAATGTTTAAGTTTCGGAGTTGTTTGAAGTTTCAAAATTCGTTATTTTAACATAAATGAACCATTCGGGGAACAAATTAAGATTGGTTGTAAATGTGTAGTTGGCTAATAGCCGGATTTTACAAAGTAAACTCCATCTTTTGTGTAATGTCGACCTATAGGATCCATTGTCATAGGCGGAGGAATTCTGATATTGAGAATCATCGACATGTCCTTTGGGTGAATAGAAGCTTCAAGAGCTGTACAATTATGAGAGTGATCATCCCTGATGAAATCTGAAACCTTTATATAACAAGTAATATTTCCATCAGTGGACGAAAGAGGCCAGGGTGGATGAGTTGGATGTCATGAATCAGACCAAAGATTAATATTGGTCCATCACCAATAATACAACACATACCGTAATGGATTAATATTTGACCCTCCAAAAGGGATTTCCATACAAATATGGCTTATAACCAAACCTACATGAATGTTGTTGGTATTGGGAAAATACCTACCTTTTAAAACTGGAACCGCGAGACTCACATATTGTAAAAGTCGCCATACTTGTTTACTTAATAAGGCTATGTTGAAATTCTCAGCCCCCCCACCCCTCTTTCTTCGGTAGACTCAGTCGTTTCTAGCCAATATAATGTAGTTTGTGTGTATTTTGACATTTTCGCTACCAAAACTTGGAAAGAGTATGATTTATGTCTGCATAAATATCCACAGGTAAATTTTAAAAAATCCATAGTATACACCGGTAGAGCCATTACAACTGTTTTTTGAAGGATTTCCTTCAGCGTCCGATTAAAAACGAAACTTCCAATTCTTCGTGCATTGTTCAACCTTGTTAACAATGTAATGAAAGATTTATTTCTTTGGGTAACACCTAGGTATTTACCATTACCATCATCATTATGAAATTAAGAATGCGACATAAGCGAGTCTTTGTTGTGGGTTGGACTTTGCTATCGAATGTTATTCAAAAATTTTGTAAATTGATTGCTTGTTCAGAAACATGTTCATAACGAGAGAGTATGGACATAATAATCGAACATGATCTTTGATTTGCATGACAGAATAAAAGTGCATTGTCTACAAAAACAAAATGTTTAATTGTTGTAGCGTCACAACTTATATCATGCCTTTCAAATTTTGCTATGCAGATGCCTTTTGCAACAAAAATAAACTTAAAACTTCCCCGCATATAATGTATAAATAGGGCAATAAGAGATCACCTTGACAGAGACGATGTTCTGGTGTAATTAAACCAACCTGAGAACCAATTATTAAGGTTGATAACATGATTGTTTCAACACAATTCATAATTAAACAAATCCAGATATAGGCAAAGCCCATATATTGTAACGTATCACAAAAATCCACTCTAGACGATCATATGCTTTGGAAATATCAGTTTTGATGGCCATGTAAGATTTTGACCAACATTTACGAGATTTGATTGAGTGTAACAATTCTTGAGAAATCATTACATTGTCTAGAATTTTACATCTTGGTGTAAAGTTGTTCACTAATAATGTGGTAATATTTGCTTCAAACGGTTAATTAATACCTTAGAAATAACTTTATATGTCACATTACATAAGACACTTAGACAAAACTCGGTCATATATGTCAAAGAATTCGTTTTTGGAAGTAAACATATATGACTATGATTAGGGTTGGGTTGTAATAAGTTTGATGTAAAAAACTCTCGGACTTCCCGACAAACCTCCTCTTGGATGTTCGACCATAATTAGTGATATAAGGCTCATGTTAAACCGTCCGGACCTGGTGCTTTATCCGGTCCACAACCAAATATCACCGTTGTGATTTCCTCATTAGTGATTGGTTGAAATAGTTGTGAATTTATCTCAATTGTAATTCGTCATGAAATTTTGTGTGTGTTTCTAACGCCTACATTAATCAATTTTTCTCTGATTTCCAATTGCCAGTATTTTTCATCTTCTTTATAAGCATCATATAAATCTATTTGTAAGCGTTGAATTTGCGGTGTTGTCAATGAACCCTAAGATAAAGCACAATCTAATAACTCTTCCGTTTGAATTCTTTTTGCAGTGTTGGTATGATTATTCCGTTTCCTATCTAATATTGAACGCCAATAATTTTTAATCTGGTCATCTAATCCATTTCCAATCTAATATTTCATTTCCAAGCATTTAAAACAGTGTCCTTAAAACCCTCTTTCAAAAATAAACGCCGATCATATCTAAACCAACCACGGAATGTACTAGTGTTCACATAGAAATTAGTCACCAGAGGTCTAAGATCGAATCCTTGAAAAGACAAAAACGCAACTATGCTGAGGGAAACATACTTAACTATTCTGAATCCATGGCGTTGCCTAAATAACACCATATTTTATGAGAATATCGTCGACCTGTCCACGAAAATATATCACCACTTGATTTGAGATCATGAAAATCATAAGAGGTTATCATACGCCTGAAAACATATCACCACTTGATTTGACTTTATTTCGTTGAAATTGCTGTAAGTTAACCATGGAGATAGACGAGATGATGCGACTCTCTCCAATCTGTCCCAAAAGTAATGGTGATTGCTTGTAACTAGAGGACCATATATGATGGATAATTAGAAATTAAAAATTGTTTTCAACTGAAAGATCAACGAAGTTTGGAGAAAGAAAACCTACTAAAATAGATAACAACTTTTTCCATACAACTTCTAAACACCCACTTATACCTTGTGGAGGAACTATTACATTAATTATCATAGCCTAGAGTACTACCCAGATCGTGAATGATGTCATCAAGCTGCTTAGTTTTGGAAAGGCATATTATGTCTCGGAGATACTTCCAAAGTATCTCCATAAGGTGTCAAACTTTCAAGTCATTGCCCAGACCTTGATAGTTCGAAGCGGTTGTAATCATGCCAGATTAGGTGGTTTAGGAACCACCAAACCTTGAATATTTTTGATGAAAATGGCACTTGACGAAGCACCATCACGAGAAACACATGTGTGAATCGCTGTGTGGGAAGAAGAAGATTCATTAGAAATATCTACTAATTTGTGCTTCCCGAGAGTGGAGTAAGTGTGATCAACATCCATTGGGGAGTCGAGTAGTATTGGATTGATGATCTGATGCATCACGAGTTCAATTAGCACTCGGACCAATAGTCATATTGGCATGATTCATATCCCTTTCACTATCACTATCATCATCTTCATCATCAAGTTCTTCAATCACAACACCAGAATTCTAGAGCAGCATGTGGCAAACCACCATCGTCACACTCGTTGTCACTGTCAAAAGAAGGTTACAGACCTCCATTATTAATTAAACACGCTCCATTAACATGAGTAAGCATGCTACAAGCCTCACAGAAACCATAGAGAAGCTCATAACAAAGTCGAAGCAGAGTATTAGTTCCAAGGACAAATTGGAAGTTACTTTGAAAACACATAGGAAGATAGATGTCACAGTTCACACAGATGCGCAAAAATTCAACCCTAGCAGCCGCATCGTTCAAATAGTTTGTAGCAACAAGTTGACTTAGAGCATGACCAATGTCAGTAATCACATTCTGAGTGATGGACTCGAAGGGTATTCCATGAATCTAAACCCATAATGGAATGCGATTCATCATTTGAGGAGGCATAGTTAGAGACCAACTTTGCAAAACAACATACGGTCAGCAAAACCTAGGGTCCACGATGCATGACCGTCTCCATCAGATCTAAAAAATGAATTGAGAGTGTTTGCTATCAATTGTACACACTTGGACTAGACTCTCAACACCCCATGTACGGGGCATATATTTGCAATGATTACGCAAATATTTTGGCGCCTAGGTATTGTGGAATGATACACTATCACAAAGCAATAATCGGCTTCTGCTTGGGCAACCACATATGTGGGTAATCTAGAAAAGATACAACTTCAGAACCAAGATCCAAATCTTGTAGAGTGTGTCTCAAATTGACAGCCACTTCGAAAAGGAAGTATGAGTATCACGTGAAATTGAGAGTATGCAATTGTTTGGAGAGACAATCAAGATGAGAAATTTGTATCCAAAATTGACATTAGAGGAGTCTCTGAAAATTATATAGGATTCTCTCCACGAAACAATAGGAAGGAGCATCACGATGCAGAGACCACAACATGTTTAGAACCACACCGAGAAGAAGTAGGACGAAACTACTCACTAAGCCGGTGTGATATGAAATAACCGTATGATAACAACGATAGTAACCGTTCGAAATCACCAAATATTTGTTAGTCTTACACTCATAGTTCATTTTTATTTAAATATCTTTTTACTTTATGTGAGAGATAATGAAGATGAAATTCTTTTTTTAGTCACACCTAACATGGTTGAGATTAGGAGATTTATTTTTTAGAATAATAGTTTGATATTATTTTGAGAAAGTATTAATTGAATAACAAGAGATTGAGTATTATTTGAAATAATTTTGTTGAAATTTCAGTTTAATAACACATGATTGGATAAATGATTTAAAAATTATCGTTGAATAGTAATAATGTGCAAAAAAAACTAAAATAACATAAAATTTTAGTTTCAATACACACCCTAAAAAGTTGGGAATTTGGGGGGTTTTAAAGTGCGCCTCTATGATAGATAATTAACCGAGGGCAAATGGTCACTAACATAATTATTAATGTTATACATAAAGATTAATAGTGTGTTAAAGTTGACTAAAATAATTGGCTTAGTCAATTTGTATTTAATTGGTCTTGTCTAATATTTTTTGGTAAATTTGAATTTTTTTATATTTAATTTAACAATTTTCCGGTTTCTTTTGATTTTTGCAAATGATGGAAAGTTTAAAATTTATGCTAGTTTAGATAATCATATACTCCAATTATAATATATAATTTTAGAATATATATATATATATATATATATCATTCAATTTTATATGATATATTGCATATTTATAAATATTTTATACTATATACTTTACAACTTGGACCATTTTTTCTTTTTAAAAAAATGTTTTTGGCTATTTTATTGCTATTTAAAAGAAATTTGGGCCCTTTTATATTGAAGCGGAGCACAACTACCAAAGTATGTGGAACTGTGTACGTACATGTCTTTATACGGACGTCCATGTTTTATGTGTGTGTCTTTAAAAACATATCTATTTACTTTCTCACTGCCACATGGCTCAATTTCGATCACAATATTTCAACTCTACACAAGATCTTCAACCAAAGCACAACTACCAAAGTCTTGGGAACTGTGTACGTAGATTTCTTTATTTGAAGGCCCATGTTTTATATGTATGTCCTTAAAATACATATTTATGTCATTGCCTAACTATAGCAGGGGAAAAATCGTTGACGCATATATTATGCTATCAGAAGTGGCATTTTTCGCAAGTTTGAAACTCGGTGGCATTTCTTCTAATTCAGAAACTCGTTGTGGCATTTTTAACAATATTTCCCATCAGATATAAGTCTCTCCACTCATTGCCAATTAGTTTTAAATTGAGAACTCATTGTTAATGGTTGGGCATGAGAACTTCCATGTCCATCAAGCAAACATGAGGAATATCCAAAATAAGCCCAAAGACAGACAAAGAGGCCCATATAAAATCGGAAATGAACCTCGGGCTCATGACAAGTGCGCCCGTTTATAAGTAGAACAATTATTGTCTAGGTTCAAGGAGGTTAAAGTGTTGATCAAATAAGGAAATAGAATTCAATTAAATCAGATTGATCGGGACAATAATGATCCGGAGGTAATGAAGAAATCAAGGATATTCACTGAAGCATGGAGAAGGACACAACATATAAATATATCATCGTTCAACCCCGAGAGGTATACAAGTTATCCGGGAAATCACCACAAAATAATAAGTCCGAGATCGAGAAAGAATTTGGCTCTAGGAAGATAAATCATTATAACCTTTTGTATTTATTTGCTAGATCATATAAATCGGTTTATTTCCCGTGATTATTTGTTTATACATAAACACTCATAATCAAATATTGTATTAGACAAAAAAATTGTGTCGTTTACCCATCCCCGAACAAATCAAGATCAATGGCCAAATAGCCATCATTTCGAGGAGACGTATTAGGGAATATTATCCTACGTCAGAAGTTTGAAGAGATTCTAAGTAATATATATTAGATATGGATCTCTCAACCCATAATATAACATACAAAGAGTAGAAAATATAAAGTAAGAACAATATCCGTAAGAGAGGAAAAATAAAAGGATACATGAGAAAGCAAGTTTGAAGCCTGAAGGGAGGCAACTTAACATGCAATGCATGCTGACTACCTGAGACAAAACTAGGGAAGCAGCCAAGCTAACTACGAACTCAGTCTAAGGAAGAAGGCATACTTGAACTCACTAGTTCCCAAAGTCATACAAACAGATGATCAGCACTCTATCTCCTTGAACTCCAACATGAATCATACACACAAACCCGTCCTAGCTAAAGACCAATACAACAATGTTTCAACTCTAACGAGTCCTTCCAAAAGTCACTCTAGAAACAAAAAGATGAACCAAACAGAGAACTAGCAAGATGAAGATCATGAGAACCATCCTAAATTGGAACTAGTGGAATCAAAGGTGGAATTCAATAGAATTCAAACACAAGTGAGGTGGAAAACTATCCGATTGAGCCGACCAATGCTAAACCAATCGGAATTCAATGTGCCAGCTCCTACTTCTTTAAATTAATCATATGAATAAGCCAAGCTGCACAATGAATAGCTCAAGACTACTAATGAAACCAACACCAATTGAGTGCGGAAGAGTAGGGGATAACTCAAGAGGATGCATAAGCAAATATCAACAAGCACCACAGTTGCCGACTGACTTAAACCTGAGCAGAGATTAGAATCTAGGCTAGCTAATCCAATGCAAGTTAGAAATAGACAAACATAAACTGATCAATCCCAAAGGAAGACACTAATTTGGCAGAAAATCAGGCTCCAAATCATTATATCATTGATGGAAACCAAAGGAGACATAGGCGAGAGGCAAAGTCTAAACAACACAACAGCTGCCCTGGACTCTCATAGAATATCCAACCTAAACCCTACCCTAACTGACCCAAATGAAGATACCGACGAATAAACAAATACTTGATCCAAAAAAAAAGAAGGTGAAGACTAAAGCTACGACCAGGGTCTAAAAAACTTACCTAATCTAGAAAACTTACCTTAAATTTTTGTGCACTTTTGCCGACAACCTTTCATTCACCACTGCTCTCATCACTAGAAGTTTGTTAGCTCATTCTTCACCTCTAATTTGTTTTTCTTGGTTAAAAATTTGTATCGACAAGACCCGATTCGTAACTAAATTTTATATACTGGAATTAGGTGGGATTCAAACTTACTACCTGCTACCAAGCTACATTAAGGTAAACCAATTGGATTAACTATTTCTTGACAATTTGATTTAAATTGGATTAAAAAACTAATGTTACGTGTCGTTATAAATAATAACATGATAATATACAAGATTTGAGAAAAAGTACTTGCATTCAAATATTTTACAACACTTACATTAGCTATATGTGATAAGGCCTTAGTTACTAGAGCCATCAATTCATCTTCTATTCTGTCAATGAAACTACATAAACAACAAGTCAAAGGCAAGTACTTAAATAAAGAACAACAAAAAAACAGTAAATAACTAGATTTCCTCGCCTCCAAATTGATCTCCTTCTTCTCAATTTTAGTCTCTGCCACAAAACTCACCGCATCTACAACACCCTCTTCGCGGTTCTTGTCGTTCACCTGTTCTTCAACGTACGATTGTTTCATCTTGAAGGAAAATCGATTATGGAACCGTTTACATCATCCAATTTTCCAAGAGAGTTCGTGGACTGAAACTATCGGAAAACCTCACCCCCTCAATCCTAATCTTTCACAAGCCCAAATCAAACATCAAAAATGCAATTTCGCAATAGACCCAAGCCAATATTCGCTGGATAATCAGAAGATGTAGTGAGAATTTCAAGTCTCAATTAAGGAAGGTAGTGGATACAAAGTGACAACACTTAGGTAAAACATAAGAAAAAATTAGAGAACAATTCCGCTTCTAATTATTTTTGACTTTTAAGTTCCAAATCTGAAAAAAAATTTCCTGTTTATTTTTTTTTAACAGATTAATTGGGCCACAGCTGGCCGGCCTAGTAGCCAAATTCTTACATAATGTAGGTAGGGGAACTCGATCTCTGGTTGTGCAAATGAGCTACCTTAAGTGGACTTACCGTCAGCCATTATCAAACTCTCAATTGTCCAAAATTACCTAAAATTTTACATTCAATACACCATCCTAAATGTGTGATATTCAAATATTAATGTGAAAGATACACTTAACAAACATGTTTACAACAATATTAAATGTCATTTCATTTCATGACTTGTTTTGCCTAAATTGTCCTCATACATTCTCTAAACAAAAAAATAATTTACAATGTAATATTCCACATCATTATATAATTATTTGTTTACTAAAGTTACATTTTTATTATACGGAGGTATATTTTTACTTTACATAACAAACAAAGATAACATTTTTAATATATAGTTGGTTTGTGTTTCATCGATTTGTTTATTTCTTTAGTAGCTAGTTTTATGTTATTGTATGTTTCAGTCGTGAACTATTGATCCGTTTTTGGGGTATTAATAAAATTAAGGCGAGAAAAAAACCAAAAAAAAGTAATAAATTGAGAAAAAATTGCTTACACTAATCTCCGTTTCACTCTTTTCACTGCAACTCGTAAGTTCTTTTATTTGGGTGGTAATTTGTTTGGGAGAGTGATAGAAACAAATTTAGAAATTGATTGTAACCAACATATATGAATTGAAATCGAGTTTCAGGCTCAATTACAATCCACAATCGGAGTTTTAGGCTCCGATTTCCTCACAATATCACAACGATATTTCACAATCCAAAAATCAGATCATAACCAACTCAGAAAACAATTTCTTCTTAAGTACAAACAGAAAAATAAGACAATTGCAAAAGAGTCCTTCAACTTCTCTACTGTTGCAGTTGATCCTCTAAGTCTTTAATAGATGCATCACGTTTTTTCTTCCTGGGATACACTCTTAGAGGCTTATCAATACCCCCTCCGGCACACACAATTTTTCCTAAAGCTGGAACCGAGGAAACTGTTGTTTCAGCTAGACTATGCGCAACCAAGAATCGTCATGATGCGGTAGTCCCTCCCAATGAATTAACCCATCAAGATGTTCCTCTTGGTCATACCTGAGTTCCATAATGGCTGCAGGTGTGATTACTACTTCCCCAATGGAACAAAAGCTCGACAGAAGTGGGCTGGTTTGATGTCCTATGCCAAGAAATTTCTTCAATTGAGAAATGTGAAACAAATTGTGTATCTTGGACTTAGTGGGAAGTTGCAGTCTGTATGCCACCTTACCAACCCTTTCTAACACGGCAAAAGGCCTTTAAAAACGAGCTTCAAGTTTATGATGCAAGCGCTTCGAAACTGAGTGTTGCTGATAAGGCTGAAGCTTGAGGAAGACTAAATCGCCTACTGCAAATTCTAGCTCACGCTTTTTCTTGTTTGCATTCTGCTTCATTCTAGCTTGAGCCTTGACTAAATGAGATTTTAAGGCTGCAAACATTTCATCTATTTCCCGCAGAGACTCCTCTAGCTCAAAATTCTTTGTTGATCCTTCTTCATAAGGAATAAGAGTAGGTGGTGCACGACCATACATACAAAACCTTGAAAGGAGTTTCTTGTAAAGACGTATGAAAGGACGTGTTGTACCACACTTCAGCCCATGACAGAAATTTACTCCATGTGTGTGGATGTGCTGAAGAAAAACAGCGTAAATATCCCTCCAAACACCGGTTAACCACCTCTGATTGGCCGTCCGTTTGAGGGTGAAAAGTTGTACTGTAATGCAGTTGTGTCCCCGCAAGCTTGAATAACTCTCTCCAAAATTTGCTGAGAAAAATCTGATCTCTGTCCGAGATGATGGACCTCGGAAACCGTGCAACCTAACCACTTCTTTAGCAAACATAGAGGCCAAATCACTTGCAGTAAATGGATGTTTCAAGGGTAAGAAATGTTCGAACTTACTGAGCCGATCAACTACTACAAACACTGCATCAACCCCATGAGAAAGTGGGAGGCCTTCAATGAAATCCATTGTTATGTCTTCCCACACTTGTTGTGGGATGGGTATTGGCTGCAGTAAACCCACGGGAACTAATGTCGAATGTTTATGAGTCTGGCAAATGGAGCACTCGGCTTCATACTTGCTCCTTCATCTTACGCCAATAATTTTAATAATTATTTGACTATGTGTTCGTATAGGATAAGCATAGAAATATTGGAATATTTTGTGTTAAACTAAATGTAAAAGTGATAAGCGTAAAAGAAAGAAGTCAAATTGAACTTTAAAGTGGTTTGATAGACCAAAAAAAAATTCAATTAAACCAGTATGAATTGTGGTTATGAGACAACTTAATTTGAACCGGAGTAACCAGAAATTGATCTTGATAATTCAATGAAGTTGATTAAACCGGGTTCACTTAAATTGAACCAGAACAAATAAAGTACTCCATTCAAACCGGTCTCTTATAATGGACAAGAAAATTGATTCTGATTTAGACGATTTTAAATTAAATCTGGTTCACTTAAATTGTCCTTGTATTTAAATGTCACTTATACTGACCTTATACAAATATAAATCCAAATTCGAATAAATTAAAACGTAAAAATACAAACATTAAAAAAAATTTAAACAAAAACGATGAAGGTGAAATTTGATCTCTTTCCTGATGTCAAGGAACTCCCAAATTGTGGAATCTACGAACATATTATTCTACTATGAACTCACAAAAACATATATAAACTTACAAGAAATAAATATGAAAAGTTGTTCTTCAACCAAAAGTCCATGAATTCATTGAGCATTTTAGCCTTAATATAGGATCAAAATCAACCAATCATACCAACTCTTTGATTCTTTTTAATGATTGAAATCAATGAGAATCAAAACAATTAATTTGAAAATTTGATTTTTTCTTCGATTTCGGTCAAAGAGCAATAGTATTGAGCTTAATGGGCCTCACGTTTTTGTTGCCCAATAATAAGCAAATACATGCTTAAGAGACCACAACAATTTGAGAGCTTTCTTAAAATGCCTAAAACCAATTAAAATTTGGTCTATTAATAATTTTAGTTGTTTTAGACAATTTTCCCAAGTTTCATAGTTTTCTCATTCAAACTTTATTTGTTTTTGACATGTAATTACACTATATTATAGTGCCCATTAAAAAGAATATAAAGACTCTTAAAAATCATTATTTCATTAATAAAAAGACATAATAATTGTGTGTGAGAAATGGAATTCCAACATATATAAACAAAAATGAAATACTTCACATACATTTAAATGGGTTGTTCACAAAAAACATCAATTATTTCCTCACTATTAACAAGAAAATCAACAAAAAACTAAATTTTTCAAAAATATTAACAAAAAAATGAAATATTTCACATATTTAACAAAAAAAATTAACAAAAAATGAAATATTTCATATAAATCAACAAAAAAGAATTAACAAAAAAAAATATTTCATTAATATTAACAAGAAAGTAAAATAAAATAAAAATTCACAACAATAAATAAGAAAATTAACAAAAATTTGAAATCTTATACAAAACATTAATGACAAAAATCAAATCTCTTATAGTAAAGAATAGAAATCTCTACACAAGAAAACCTAAAAAATTCAAATCTTACACACAAAAAAATGAAAATAAAATCTTATATGATAAAAGCAAATAAAATCAAATCTTTCATTCCTTAAAAGTTGAATGATGATGCAATTTACATGAGAAATGAGGAAACCCACCAACCAAACACAAGAACCACCATCTTGGCTTCTCTTCTTCTTTCACTTGTCCTCTCTTCAACAATCTGAAATAATGAACAAAGAAACAAATTAGACTTCTAAACTCGAAAAGAAAAATAAGAAAATTTGTTTTTTCAAGTAACAAAACGTGAAATTTCTTTAAAAAAATTGCAACAAACAAAATGATTTGTTTGTTTTTTCCTTAGATCTTAGTAATACAAAGAAGAAATATAGAGGTTACAAATGAGAGAGAACTATGGCGGTTGCAAATGAGAGAGAAAGATGGAGGGTACAAATTAAAATTAGGGTTTCTTTCAATTTTGTAAAACCACTTTTATATCTAGGATCAACTGTAGAAGTAAATTCAAGTCCAATGGGCTAAAATTCGTGTAAGTAGATTTTATATAAAGTCTACGCGGAAGAAGACTTCACCTTAAGTCTACGCGTAAGTAGATTTCACCTTAAGTCTATGCGAAATGGAGTTTAATTTCATAAAGAACATAATCTCAAAAACATGATTTTTGTTAGTTTATTTTCATAAATTTTAATTTTTATACTTCATAATTATTTATATTTTGGTTATGTATACATTTGTTTCATCCAATTATTTTTATTTTATTTTATTTTATTTTAAAAATTTAAAATAAACTAATATTTTGTAAACTCTACATACAAGAACTACATAAAGTTATAACTGTAACTGTGATCTCAGTTTTTTTTATTTAGTCATATTAAAAAAAATTGTAATTTTATTAACTTTTTAATTAATTTTGTATTTTATTCAAATTGAAATCTATTTTTATATTTGTAATTTATTTTTAGATTATTGTAGTCAGCGGAATGTATTATCTTGTACTTTCAGAAATGGGGATCCACTATTACATAGAATAATTAATTAATAATATATCCAATACGTCGTAAGTCAAGAATCGATATTGTTTTTAGAATGAATCTGAATATAATTAAAAAATGGCATTAAAAGGAAAAAAGAAAATCAAAATCTCAAAAGTATGCCAAATGATCAATTGTTCATACAGTACTAGTTAAAACTTAAATGTTTTTACGGCTATTATATTAGCTCAAAAACGAAGAAAATACTTATAGAATAAAAACATATTTTTTTCTTAAAAATAAAACAAAAGGAAACAGAATAATCCTAATAAAAGCCCCCAAACAACTCGGCTGTTACGACGACAAGTTTTCATATTTTCTCTCTTTGTTTTGTCTTTCCACCAATTTTGCCCATAATTATCATCATCTTCTTCTTCTTGTTGATTGCAATGGCGACTCCTCGCTCGCCGGCGACAGATTTTTTCGGAATATCCAAGACAGCATGCAAAGCCTACAAGTCCCTCGTCACCAAATTGCAACCTCTTTCTTCTCATCGCAAATCCGAATCTCAATCCGACTCCGATTCCGTAAGTTGTTTCATCTTCTCTAATCATTTATCTTTCAATTCAATATAAATATTGTGATGATCATATCATTTTCATTCACGTTTTTCTCGAATGGTCAATAATGTTTCTAGAATTTGAAAAATGTTGCCTGCTACATTGATCAGTAGGCGAAATGTCTAATTTGTATTTCGATTTGTTTTTTGTTTCTCTATTCATTATTTTTGAGAGCTACGTAGAAACTGAAACTCTGTTTCGTAAAAACGCAATGCATTAATGGTTTGCAGAGGGGATATCTGGAGGGAAAATTTGCAGAGGAGGATGAATTGATTGCTGCACGGAGAGGTCTCCGGTTACAAAGCATGGACGATAGCAGCGTCTTCAAACGACGATCTTCTCTGTCAACAAACTCCAGTAGCCGTCGTAGCCACACGCCACAAGCTAGACCAACATATCTCTCCTCATCTGGTTCTTCGAACCACCGATCTGCCTTCTCAAGAACCACCAGCCGTAGAGATGAAGGCAGCAGCCACGGTAGAAAAAAAAACCACGGTTTGAAATCACGTCCAATATCGAACAATGCGAGTCCTATGACGTCACCACTTACAAGCCCGAAAGGGAAAGAACAGACCTTAAGTGATCTATTTGGTTCTGTACCGGGATTATCTTCTCCTCCAAGCTCTAGTCCTTCTCCGTCTCGGGTTCGGAAGAGTGCTAGCAAGAGAGATAAGGATGATAGAGGCTCGACGACGTCGACTTCTGTACCGTTTTCGAAGAGCACGAGTACGAGACAACAAGATGGGGCTGCATCAATAGGGAAGAGTGTAAGCCGGAGGAGCACAACGCCTATAGTGTTTTCGCAGTCTACACCACCGAAAAAACCTCCGGCTGTTGAGAAAAAACTTGAGTGTACGTTGGAAGAACTCTGTCATGGTGGAGTCAGAAACATCAAGATCACTAGAGACATCATCACTGATGAAGGGTTGGTCTCTTTTCTCTTATTCAGAATTTCTATAAGATCACTAGAGACAGTCTGATTTCTTTTTATTGATCATTCATGATGTTTGTGTAATGGACAGATTGATTAAGCAACAAGAAGAAGTATTGAGAGTGAACATTAAACCGGGTTGGACGAAAGGAACAAAGATCACATTCGAAGGAGTAGGGAACGAGAAGCCAGGATATCTACCGGAAGACATTACATTCGTGGTCGAAGAAAAGAGACATCCTTTGTTCAAAAGACATGGAGATGACTTAGAGATCGCGGTCGAGATTCCTCTGCTAACGGCTTTAACAGGATGTAAACTCTCTGTGCCACTATTGAGTGGCGATTCGATGTCAATATCTGTTGGAGAAGTCATCTTCCCCGGATTTGAGAAGGCAATAAAAGGTCAAGGTTTGCCTAATGCTAAAGAAGAAGGCAAGCGAGGAGATTTGAAAATAACGTTTCTTGTGAATTTCCCTGAAAAGTTGAGCAATGAACAACGATCAATGGCCTTTAAGATTTTGAAAGATTGTTCTTGGGCTTAATACTTTATAGTATATGTGGCTTTCTTCACGCCTTTTCACTTATTCTTCTTTGTGTATATAAGTTTCCTACGAGTTGAGGGCTTCATACGTTAAAGCTATGATTCGTTGACTCTTAGCCTTATCTTATACTTTTTCTTTTCTAGATTGAGCTGTTTTAATATGATTCTTAATTTGAATGATACAATAAAATTGTCTTCTTTTGCATCTATAGTTCATTTTCATTGTAGTATAGGCTAAGTACTTTTGGAGTGGATCCAAAAGACTGATTAGGCGATATTCATCACAATGTTGATGTCAATAGTCAACGACCGCATAGCGCAGTGGATTAGCGCGTCTGACTTCGGATCAGAAGGTCGTGGGTTCGACTCCCACTGTGGTCGTATTTTGAAATGTTTAGTTTTTGCAGTTTTTCTAATCTTTCACTTACCAGACCAGATTGCTTTCAGAAACTGTAAGATCCATGAAAGAGTAAAATATGAATCAAACTGATGAGGGACTCTATTTATAGATCTGGGTTTCGATTACTGTTGATTTATCCTATATCATATTTATGTAAGACAACGCATCCATAAGGTACCCTTCATTGCTTGACAAAGAAAAGAAAGACATTTTCTGTAAAACATAGATGTATGAACTTGTCGCTCTAATGTGCCCGAAACTCCATAGAACCTTTATTTGACAGTTAAAAGAAAACAGTCACAGAAGTTTCAACATCTTCAGTCTTGCTTCATGCTCTGCATCCAGCTTCGGGGGACGGTAACTTCCATGAAGATCCTCCACAATGTACTCCTTTGTGAGCTCTCTCTTGGTGAGAATATGGTAATGTCTCTGCCATATCCTTTGGATAGCCATAGTTGCAGCAAGAAAACCGTAAGCTAAACCAAGGATGGCGAAGATGACCACAAAGACAACAACAAGAGCGAAACAGGCTTCCATTGAAGCAGGGAAACAATCCAAGACACCCCATCCGTAACAGCAGTTCTGGCATCCAGCCATCCTCGGGTCATTGCCGTTGAGAGCAGAGCAATGTAGAATGATTCCAAGAAATCCAGTCATCACAAAGAAGGATATAACCCCTAAGATTCATGATACAGCAAATGTTTAAAAGCATGTTAAGATTCTAGATCCGTGGTATTCCAAAGATGTTTCAGTAAAAAAGTTAAAGGAAGATGAAAGATTCAGGTATACCAATGCAGTAATAAAACGGGATGGGATGTTTTGACAATATACGATCCCAATCATCGTTAAAGGATTTGCGGAACTCTCCATCTTTGTCCATCATGTATGCGAATCCAGCTAGCACAGCTATAACCTAGAATGTCACAACAAAGCTTCTTCTTTTCAGATGTCGAAAAGTTTCAGTGTCTCGTGCATTTTTACTGATATTTTCTTTGATAAATCAGAAAATCTCTAAAGGAAACAAGCTTCAGCAATGATGAGTCAAGATTCGAATTTGCGGAGTGACCAGGTGTCAAGATTCGAATCTGGATTCACCTTGTGACCCAGATTATGACAACAAACAAAACTATTCTCAGGGTATCTTATTGAAAGCTTAATCATCTCATGAAAACTGCAGTCATAAGAGCTATGGAGGAAGGTTAAGAGGGAGAGAGATAGACTCACAGACTGCACAGCGAAGAACACCAAGAGCACATCCCTTGCAACAAAGAGTCTAAATTTAGCTTTTCGACGCCATGAGCTGTTATCTTCAAAGGGTTCGACTCGGAGATGAAATTGTGCTTTGCAGGTGGTACAGTGAGAAAAAGCAAAACCTTCCTTAACCGATCGCCAATGATCGAGACATGGCCGATGCACAAATTGTTGAGTTCCTTTGCACAGACAAGGTGCTATCAATTCATCGCCTAACAATTCGCTGTCGTCCTCCAAACAAATACGACAACAAGGAGCTGAAGCAGAATCGTTCTCTAGATCTTCAGTATTTATCTCATCGCGATTTACTGCGACTGTAGACGTCGAAGGAGACGCCGAAGATGAAGAATTGTTGTGATTCCCCAACAAGGGAGCGGAATCACTCAGCTTCTGCGAATCCGGTGGCTGCAATTGTACTTCACCTTGCATCATTGATCTCTGTAATCCTTCGCTAACCCTAAAAGAAAAATAAAATCTTTGGGTGGATATCAATCGGTGAGATCACACGAGGAAGGATTCAAATCGAATTGTCTCTCAAAGTTTGAAATTCGTGCGGGCTTGTAAAAAGATTATCGAAGTGAGAGAGACGCAAAACTGGGGAAGGTCAATTCGAGAGAGCAAAAAAATTAAATTCTTCTTTATTTTTGAGAAATGAGAAAAAAAAAAAAACAAAATAATACTAATGGGGTGAGAGAGGCTCGAACTCTCGACCTCAGGATCACTCAGTAGCTATGAGACCTACGCGCTAGCCAACTGCGCCACCACCCCACTCCACCCCACTTTAATTACTCAGTAAACAATTTTTATATATTTAAATTCAGTAGCACATCGTTGAATAAAAAAAATTAAAACGATTCTTTTTCTTGAGTTTCGCGTAACTATTGGTATTGTAGTTTGTAACAAAAAAAGTTGTATTGAAGTGAGCCATAAAAATACCGAAATTAGAAAGACATTGTTAATTTTCTTTAAATTTAAGAAAGTGAAAGAAATGCTGATAATTATAAGTTTAGATGCTTGCTACATATATATGGTTGATGTTGAACAGACCGGTCAAGTCCGGTTTTAATTAGTTTGCATTACTTTTTTGAAATGTAAAATTTATTTATCAACGAAAAAATTATTTACAAAAATAAAAATAATAATAAATGAGAGTTCAATAAGCAAAGGAAAAAGTAAACTAAACAGGGTAGAGCTCAAACCAACATCTTCCTAATCGTTCAACCTTATGTCGACCTGTGTAATGTAAGGAAGAGATACGATTACAAATAACGTTGCTAATAACACAAGTATGAGCTTCAATATCCAAAGGCCTATGATTATGAATTCTCTGATTTATCTCTCTCCAACCGAGTGTAAACTTCATTAACTTAAGGTATAAGATAAACTTTAATAAGATGTTTAGAGTTTAAGATAAGACCAAAAGAAAGGTCTAGATAGATTTAAGAGTTGTTGAGATTTATTTAGATAAGATTAAAGGAGATTATCATAAGTTGATGAGAGTCTATAAATATGTAAAGTCTTTGAGTTGTACAAGACTAATAAGTATTGAACAAGGATTTGTGTATTGATTAGTTTGAACTGGTTTCTAATTAATACAAAGGAAGGTTTCAAGGATTTACTTGGTCGATTAACACATAATTTGGTATCAGAGAAAACCAGGTTTAGAAGTTTTCTTTGAGTTGTTAGACTACTTCGACGATGGGGGATGATGTGAAGTCTGCAAAGAGAGACTTTGTTCCCTCCTCTGTTCTTTGTCCGATGTTATCACCCACCAACTACACGGTGTGGGCGATGAAGATGAAGGTTGTTCTTCAAGTACTCTAGGTATGGGAAACAATAGATATTGGTTCCACAGTCGATGAAAAAAACTACTTAGCAACAGCACTTCTCTTCCAATCGATTCTTGAGAATCTGATTTTACAAATTGGAGAACAAGATTCACCCAAAGCATTATGGGAATCGATCAAAGCATTGAACCTAGGAGCTGAAAGAGTCATTGAAGCGAGACTACAAACTCTTATGTCAGAGTTCGATAGACTTCGAATGAAAGAGACAGAAAACATAGATGCTTTCTCTGGAAGGATGAAAGTGATAGCATCAAACTCAGCTGCTTTAGGTCAGACAATTGATGAGCCAAAACTAGTAAAGAAGTTTCTCAATGCATTGCCGAGAAACAGATTCATACACTTGACAGCTTCGTTGGAGCAAGTGTTGGATTTAAACAAGACTGGTTTTGAGGACATTGTAGGAAGACTGAAAGCATATGAAGAGAGAATAAAAGAAGAAGAAGAAAGTGAGTCACATGAAAAACTATTCTACTCAAGTGCACACAACAGCAAAAAACAGACTTATGAGAAGGGAAAGAATCGCACCACATAAAACAGAGAGAAAAAGGGCCGATCAAACATTATCTGCTTCAGGTGCGATAAGAAAGGGCACTTCTCCTCAGTCTGTCCAGAGCGAAATAAGAAACTAGAAGAGCTGAATAAAGTAGTAGAGAGACAAGATGACTCAGAAACAGATGAAGGCAAAGAAACGGTGTTTATACATGAAGTGATTCTCCTCAATGAAGAGAAAGTGTTTCCAGAGAAACTCAATGATGGAAACAAAGAGGGTGGTGAATGGTACCTTGACAATGGGGCGAGCAATCACATGACAGGAGAAAAATCCTATTTCTCTGAACTAAACACAGAGATTAAAGGTAAGGAAAGGTTTGGGGATGGTTCGAGTGTTAAGATAGAAGGAAAAAGCTCGATTATCTTCAAAACAAAAGTCGGATATCATAAGTTAATGTCTAATATTTACTATATTCCAAGTCTGAAAAACAGTATCTTGAGTTTGGGACAAGCTACAGAAGAAGGCTGTGAAATCATTATGAAGAATGATTTACTTACCTTACAGGACAAGAATGGTAGAATGCTCATGAAAGTAAGAAGAGCCGCCAACAAATTATACAAAGTAAAGGTGCAGATTGATAAACATGTGAGTCTTTTGTCAAAAATCTGTGATGAGTCTTGGAAGTGGCATTCTCGTCTTAGACATGTAAACTTTAAAACTCTTAAAGACATGTCAACTCTAGAGATGGTACGAGGTCTTCCTAAGATAAGTGTTGAAAAACAGATTTGTACCTCGTGCTTAGTAGGGAAGCAGACACGACACAAGTTTCCTAAGACAAGCAACTTCAGAGCGTCAAAGGTGTTTGAATTACTACATGCTAATCTCTGCGGTCTCATATCTCCAGCAATGCCAGCTCAGAACAGGTACATCTTTGTCATAATAGATGACTGCACAAGATACATGTCGACCTTGTTACTGAAAGAAAAGGGAGATGCTTTTTCAAAATTCAAAGATTTCAACACTGTGATTGGAAAAGAGTATGAAGGAAAGATTTTGATGCTAAGAACTGACAGAGGTGGATAATTCCTGCCAAGAGAGTTTTGTGCTTACTGTGAAAGGAATGGGATCAAGAGACAAATGACTGCACCATATTCACCACAGCAAAATGGTGTAGTGGAACGACAAAACAGAACCTTGATGGAGATGACTCAGAGCATCCTTATAGCCATGAAAGTTCCAAATTATCTGTGGGGAGAAGGAGTTAGACATGCTACCTACTTGATCAACCGAGTCACAACAAGATCTCTGCAAAAACAAACACCCTATGAGAGTTTTAAAGGGAAGAAACCAAGAGTTGATCACATAAGAGTGTTTGGATGTATTGCCTTTGCCAAGATTGAAGCTGCAGGTTTCAAGAAGCTTAATGATCGCTCACAGACCTTGGTTCATCTTGGAAATGAACCAGGAACTAAAGCTTATAGACTTATTAATCCAACAACCAAAAGAATAGTCATAAGTAGAGACGTTACCTTCGCTGAAAATCAAGCTTGGAATTGGAAGGGAGAAGACAAGAGTACTAGTTCAGACCCTCAAATGTTTCAATTACCTTGGGAAGTGTTACGAGATGATGAGTTGGAGTTAGAGGACCGTGAAACACTTGATGACACAGAGAGTGTTGCAGACGAGAATGTAACTGCAACAGAGGAAACTGATTAAACATCACAACCATTACGAAGAACTCAACGACAGGTACACACACCATCATACCTGAATGATTATGTTTTGCTCATAAACGTTGAGTGTGAAAAACATAATCAACGGAACAAAGCTTGCATAAATGAGATCAAGTCTATTGAACAGAACAAGACATAGAAGTTCATTGATAAACCTTATGGAGCAAAAGTAATCGGTCTAAAGTGGATATTTAAACTTAAAAGGAATGCAGACACGTCAATCAACAAGCACAAAGTTCGTCTAGTTGCAAAGGGTTATGCACAGCAAGCAGGCATCGATTTTGATGAAGTTTTTTGCTCCAGTTGCACGCATAGAAACAATACGTCTACTCATTGGACTCTCAGCTTACAATGGGTGGGAAATCCATCACCTAGATGTGAAGACAACCCTCCTGCATGGAGTACTACTTGAAGATGTCTATGTAACACAACCTGTGGGATTTGAAAAGAAGGGAGAAGAATCCAAGGTTTTCAAATTATCCAAAGCACTCTATGGACTTCAACAAGCACCTCGCTGTTGGAATACTAAGCTCGATGAGATTCTGAGAAGTCTTTTGTTTAAAAGATGTACAAATGAAAGCTCTGTCTACAGAAAAGAGGAAGGAAGAAACTGTTTGATAGTTGCAGTATATGTCGATGACCTATTTGTAACCGGGAACACACAGAGGATCATTAATGAATTCAAAGCTGAGATTTTAAGAAACTTTGAAATGTCTGATCTAGGGAAACTAAGCTTCTATCTTGGAATATAAGTGAATCAAAAGGAAGATGGGATAGAGATTAAGCAAGAAGCTTATGCCAAGAAGATACTCAAGGAGGCTGGACTTGAAGGCTGCAACATGACTCATGTACCAATGGAATTTGGACTCAAGCTGAGTAAGGATGATGAAGCTGATCCAGAAATAGATGCAACAAACTATCGAAGAAAGATTGGCTGCCTTAGATATCTACTTCATACAAGACATGATCTAGCTTTTTCAGTAGGTATGTTAAGTAGATATATGCGTCAACCTCGTGAATCACATGGACGAACTCTAGAACAGATTCCGAGGTATCTAAGTGGGACAGTAAGTTACGGTTTAGTTTACAAGAAAGGAGGATCGAACTTACTTGTCAGTTACAGTGATAGTAGCCATAACGTGGACTTGGATGATGGCAGAAATAGAACACAGTTGCACTCTCCTCGTGTGAAACAGAGTTCATGGCTGCAACTGAGGCCACCAAGCAAGCTTTATGGCTGCAAGAATTACTGATTGAGATAACAACAAAAGAAAGCATGAGAACAGTAATCAGAATCGACAACAAATCTGCTTTGGAGCTGACAAGAAACCCAGTTTTTCATGGATGTAGCAAACACATCCACAAACGCTATCATTTCATTCGGGAATGTATAAGCAACGGTCAGATTGTTGTTGAGCATGTACCAGGAGAAAGACAATTAGCCGACATATTGACAAAAGCATTGGCAAGGATTAAGTTCAAACAAATGAGAAGCCTCATTGGAGTTTAAGTCATTTGTGAAAAAGAAATGAAGCTTAGAATGGAGAATGTTGTGTAAACTTCATTAACTTAAGGTCTAAGATAAACTTTAATAAGATGTTTAGAGTTTAAGATAAGACCAAAAGAAAGGTCTAGATAGATTTAAGAGTTGTTGAGATTTATTTAGATAAGATTAAAGGAGATTATCTCAGTTGATGAGAGACTATAAATATGTAAAGTTTTTGAGTTGTAAAGACTAAGAAATATTGAACAAGAATTTGTGTATTGATTAGTTTGAGTTGGTTTCTAATTAATACAAAAGAAGGTTTCAAGGATTTACTTGGTAGATTAAACTGAGGTTTGCATTATTAGTTTAGCTACTTAACGAGTTTTAGGGAGAAAGCACATGAGATGCAATAAATGAAAAGCAATGAATAAAGAAAGAGAAAACCGTTGGAGAAGACGAGGAAGTGACCATGTGCTACTGTTTCTACTTGTGCAGCATTCCATGAGCTGCTTTCTTCTCTTTGACTATATTTTATTTTAGGAAAAAATTTATAACTTTTATTAGTCAGTCTTTTTCACAGATGCAGATCGACTTCTCAAAGGTTCTAGGAAGAAAAGCTTCTTGCTATTTTCTTGGAAAATCTCTCCATTCCGGAGATGGAGCATATGATGAAAGAAGGGAGGTCTCTGGCAGAGACACCGACTTACTCTGTTGCTTCGGTTGTCACTGTCTTGGTCTTTGTTTGCTTTCTCGTTGAACGAGCCATCTACAGATTTGGCAAGGTGTGTAGTATATTTCGTTTATTTGTGTGTTTTATTACTTTTTTATGTTTTTGTTGAAAATGCCAAGTGCTCAGCTCGAAAAGTGAATTTAGGAGAAGTCATTATAATTACATAATGATTGTTTGACTGGACAAGAACCTATTTCATGTTAGACAAAGATGACAAGCCATTTTTATATATGTTCGTTGTGTTTACTTCAGTGGTTGAAGAAGACTAGAAGAAAGGCACTTTTCACTTCGCTAGAGAAGATGAAAGAAGGTATGTCAAAAGACCCCTTTGGAGAAGTTTTGAGGAGTTGTGGTGAGCTTATAAATATATTGTTTTCTTGGTAGAGCTGATGTTGCTGGGACTTATATCACTGCTGTTGTCACAAAGTGCAAGATGGATATCAGAAATTTGTGTAAACTCTTCCCTTTTCAATAGTAAATTCTACATTTGCTCTGAAGCGGACTATGGAATCCATAAGAAAGTTCATCTGGAACACACCTCTTCAACAAACCAGACTTCCTTGCCTCATCCTGGGGTCTCTCATCAATGCGGTCATGTAATGTCTACTTATTATTCGACTTGAAAGTCTCTTTTCCATTAATCTTTGATTATTGCTCAATTGTTTCGTGGATCCAATGTCAGGGACGTGAACCGTTTGTGTCCTATGAGGGCCTCGAGCAACTCCTAAGATTCTTATTTGTCTTGGGTATCACTCATGTTCTGTACAGTGGCATTGCCATTGGTTTAGCAATGAGCAAGGTACAAATTCTAGCTCCTGAATCTGCATATGAGTGTTACACTTTTTATTTTGGATATTTGTATCTTAATAGCTATCACGTTCATTCTCATGTTTAGAGGATGTAAATAAGATATCTCTGAATCTTGGTTCAAAAAAAAAAAAAAGTATATCTCTGAATCTGTTCTCCTTGGTGTCCATAGAGTGTTGCTAAGATTATGCAGATGAACAGAAAATGGTACAGTCAGGAACAGTGTTGTCTTTTTACCATGTATACAGATTTACAGTTGGAGAAAATGGGAAGCCCAAGCGATCATAATGGCTGAATCTGACATCCATGGTAAAATACAACACTTATCTGTTTCCCCTTCAGATAAAGCTTGTATGTTTCTTTAATAGGTCTCATCTTGAGGGCACATGAGGAACTGCGTTATTTTAGAATTAGGAACATCATGAAACATAGTACTTAGGTGGTTCATTTATGAACTCACTTGAAAAAAGCTGTGGAGATGCTTTTATGCAGTATTTGCAAATATTACTTCTCAATTTTCAGTCATATAATTTCCTCTTCTTCTTGGCTATATTCAATAGCAAAGAAGACAAAGGTGATGAAGCGTCAGTCTACATTTGTTTTCCATCATGCCTCTCATCCTTGGAGTAACAGTCGTTTTCTCATCTGGATGGTAACTCTTAATGCTTTTACCTTAAACTGTATACTTTGCACCATAAGTATATTCGAATTGCAGATAATCAAAATACATTGTTAGAAGAATGGACAAAGACAATTTTACATATTTCTCCAGAATCTTTCTATTTTAGTTACGCTTTTCTCTTGCTGTAAAACATATGTTTGGTATTGCAGCTTTGTTTCCTGCGGCAGTTTAGAGGCTCCATACAAAAGTCTGACTACTTTGCACTTCGGTTAGGTTTCCTCACTGTGAGTAACTTGATATGTAATACTTCTTTGGACTGAAATTTGATACTTTTGTTCTGAGACTTCTCATCTTATCTGGTAGCTGACATGATTAGTGTACTGAATTCGTTCTTCATTACTTTGAAATTCTAGAAACATAACTTGCCATTTACATACAACTTCCATATGTATATGGTACGGACCATGGAAGATGAATTTCATGGCATTGTTGGAATTAGGTATGCTTATTGTAGAAATAAGAGTTTATTCTTCAACTGTCTTCAGAAGATTTCATAAGGTAGTTAGGGAATGGGACTGATGAATTTTTCTTGATGATTCAACAGCTGGCCGCTTTGGGTTTACGCTATAGTATGCATTTGCATAAATGTTCATGGTAATTTATTGGCTACATAAATACGAATTGCATTCCAATTCATTCTCCACTTTTAAATTTGATTTACAAATTCAGTGGTTCCATTGCAGGCCTGAACATGTACTTCTGGTTATCATTTATCCCTGCCATTGTAAGTAAACAAAGCAAGGGTGAGTAAAAAGCTTGAATATCACAAGGCACTAACTAACACTCAGAGCATGTGTATTTGTCTCTGTTCTTTGTTTAAGCTTGTTATGTTGGTTGGAACCAAACTTGAGCATGTTGTCTCGAAGCTTGCTCTCGAGGTTAAGGAGCAACAGAGAGGCACATCTAATGGGGCTCAAGTCAAACCACGTGATGGACTTTTCTGGTTTGGGAAGCCAGAAATTCTGCTACGGTTGATACAATTTATCATTTTTCAGGTAAAAGTTTTTCATTCTCAGTTCTATAAGCCAATGATTTTTGTTTATTCACAGACATGATCCCTTGTTTCTGTATATTCTGGTAATGCAGAATGCATTTGAGATGGCAACATTCATCTGGTTCTTGGTCAGTCTACCTTATGCATACTTGCATCAATCCTTAAATTAGGCTATGTAAAACTGTTTCAGAATATGAAAATCATTCTTTTGATGTATCAGTGGGGAATCAAGGAAAGATCTTGCTTCATGAAGAACCATGTGATGATATCAACCCGGCTAATTTCTGGGCGCGTTACATATACACAAAAATTTCGCAGCAATGCACTGTCTGTTAAGGGTTTTTATCTTCTGGTAATGCAGGGTTCTTGTTCAGTTCTGGTGTAGTTATGGTACTGTGCCTCTCAATGTAATCGTCACTCAGGTTCGTCTAAACCTTTGACATATTTACAGGTTCTATAATCTTGAGCCTATCCAGGTCCATGTCTAAATTGACATCGTTTCACCTGAATAAGATGGGATCTCGGCACAAGAAAGCTGTGATAGCAGAGAGTGTAAGAGACTCGCTTCACAGCTGGTGCAAAAGAGTGAAAGCAAGGTCTAAGCACGCAAGATCAGTGTGTTCCCTTGACACAGCAACAATAGACGAGAGAGATGAGATCACAGTGGGGATATTATCGAGGAGCTCATCTATGACTTCACTGAATCAGATCACCATAAACTCCACAGACCAAGCTGAGTCTATATTCGGAGCGGCAGCTTCCTCAAGTAGTCCTCAGGATGAATACACGTCGAGGGTAGAAGAATACTTGTCTGAAACATATAATAATATTGGTTCAATGCAACCTCTAAACGATGAGACTCAGATTGAGATTGAAGAAAATGAAGGAGAGAGAGGAAGTGAGAGCGAAGAGAATGGTGATGCTGGAGAAACACTTCTTGAGTTATTTAGAAGGACATGATCTTGTCTCTTCTTCACTTTGAAGCTTGGTAATGTTGTAATTACTTGACTCCATAAAAGCATAAACTACACTTTAACAAAGTAATACATATATAAGTAGTATTGTTTATCTTACTCTTCTTCTTTTTTTGGTTGTTGTTGTGTCGATCTTACTTAATTAATAAGGAGTCTAATAAAAATGAATGTCCACAAATACATTATTCCTAGATAACTTTTTGACATTACAGAGTATAAAATCTGTTTTGTGGTTAAGAACATAAGAAATTAGAGCGAAAATATAAATTTTGAATAAACTCCATAGTCAACAAAAAAATTTAAGGTAAGAGAAAAGAGTGAAGAATCTTCAATCATTTGCTTTAACTCTGAACGGTCAACTGCAAACTCCACATCCATAATCTCGAATGGTACTGCACCATAGACTTTGTGCATCGATATTCATATCTCCAACACTATAAGGGAAGCAATACCATCCAAGATCCATGAGAAAATCAGACTCCTCCACTCAGATTGTTTATCATACTTTTTGGAAAGAAAAAAAGATAGTCCTTTCATCGAACATTTGATACTCAATTCTCTCATTTGAAACCCAAAAGTTAGTGAAACTGTTGTAGAATTCTCTAGGTTCATCCATCTCGAATATTAGATGAATGTAAATAGTGAAACGAGATGAGATGTTCCAATTGATCGATAGATTCTGAAACTGTAAAAATTGTGCTGAATTGTGTTATCTGTTTGCTCTTATGTACAATGGAAACAAAGAATACTCCATTTTGCAGATACTTCCAGAGAATATGGCTTCTTCTCCGACTACAATCCTCTGTAATGCTGGCGAATCAGACCTTTGTCGAGACGATTCAGCTGCATTTCTATTCAAATTGGTAGCCATTGCCTCGATTCTCCTAGCCGGAGCTGCAGGTGTAGCTTTACCTCTTATTGGCAGGAACCGGAGGTTCCTTCAAACCGAGGCAAATCTCTTTGTAGCTGCTAAAGCTTTTGCAGCCGGCGTCATACTCGCCACTGGCTTTGTCCATATGCTTGCAGGGGGGCACTGAAGCTCTGAACAATCCGTGCTTGCCAGATTATCCGTGGTCTAAGTTTCCATTTCCGGGGTTCTTTGCAATGGTTGCTGCTTTAATGACTCTGCTTGTGGATTTCATTGGGACACAGTATTATGAGAGGAAGCAAGAGAGTAAAGAGGCAGCTAGTGAAACCTCTGTTGTTGAGAATGGTCGTGAAGAGACAACTGTTGTTCCCGTTGTTGTGGATAGAGCAAACGAAAATAAAGTGTTTGGTGAAGAAGATAGTGGTGGGATTCACATTGTTGGCATTCGCGCTCATGCTGCTCACCATAGACATAGTCACTCTAATGGCCATGGTACATGTGATGGAAATGTTCAGGAACATTCACACGGACATGGACATGTGCATATAAATCCAGATGTCGAAAATGGAGCTAGGCATGTTGTTGTTTCTCAGGTTTAAATCTCTTATCCCTTTCCGGGAAATTGTTACTCATTTAGCAAGTAAAAACTAGTGTGTGCATCTTTAGTACCTTGAAAGCTAGCTTGTATGAGTAGTTTGCAAGTCCTACTTTCCGAAATGTGCTCTCTAAGTCATCTTAATCTTTATATTAATTTTGCAGATACTGGAGCTTGGGATTGTGTCTCACTCAATCATCATCGGATTATCCTTGGGGGTCTCGCAGTCTCCATGCACGATCAGACCTCTCATTGCAGCTCTATCATATCACCAGTTCTTTGAAGGATTTGCGCTCGGAGGCTGCATTTCTCAAGCACAATTCAGGAACAAATCAGCAACCATAATGGCTTGCTTCTTTGCCTTAACCACGCCTGTAGGGATCGGGATTGGAACAGCAGTGGCCTCGTCTTTCAACTCCCATAGTCCGGGAGCTTTAGCCACTGAGGGGATACTTGACTCGCTCTCAGCTGGAATTCTGGTGTACATGGCTCTGGTGGATCTCATCGCAGCTGATTTTCTAAGCAAGAGGATGAGTTGTAATGTGAGGCTTCAAGTTGTGTCGTATGTAATGTTGTTCCTTGGAGCTGGACTTATGTCCGCACTCGCCATTTGGGCTTAGCTCTTACATTGTATATTATCTTCTGCGGAATAATATACGCCTAGTGCAACTTCTTTTTTGACATTGGATGTTAAAAGAAAAAACAACCAAATTGAAGAATACAAAAGTGTTAAATCTGTTATTTATTGATCTTAGTAAAAGGATGGGGCAAATTAGGGCAACATTAGCGAAGTAGCACGATAGATGACTTATACATCAAGTTTTTTCTCAGTTGATCGAATTTTTTAAAAGGCGTCAAAATTTAAACAATGGCTTCTTCTTCGTGGGTTTCGATGACGACATCAGAAGTTGGATAAGCAACACAGGTTAAGACATAGCCATCATTTATCAGGTCATCGTCTAAGAAGCTCTGATCGAACTGGTCGACGAAGCCAGATACAACTTTCCCGGCGCAACTTGAGCAGGATCCTGCACGACATGAGAATGGCAAATCGATCCCAGATTCCTCGGCTGCGTCGAGGACGTAAACGTCATCGTCGCACTCCACTTCTTGTTCTCCCTCAGGTGTAATGAACTTGACCTTATAAGTAGCCATGGCGGTAATACGGCCGCCACGTGCAGAGGAGGATATGAGGCCAAAGAGGGATTTTCTGTTCGCCAAAGAGAGAGATCTGATGCTGGTCGGTGTCTGTTGACGGCGGAGAAAAAAGGTGCTTACGATAGCACTGGAGAGAGCAGTGGAAGCCATTGTGTGAGTGTGTCTGTTGCTTTGTGAAAGTGCGAGTGAGGAGATTATATAAAGGAGGTGTATCTGCCACGTTTTGTGGGTTTTTGTTTTATCTTCTTGGTTATCGTCTAAAATATGAGGTTTGGATTTTGGTGGAGTCACCATGAGAATATGGGACTAGATGAGTCTAGACTTGTTTGGGTTAGTAAAAAAAAAAAAAAAAAAAAAAAAAAAAAAAAAAAAAAAAAAAAAAAAAAAAAAAAAAAAAAAAAAAAAAAAAAAAAAAAAAAAAAAATTTTCAACTTCTTTTCCCGTGAACTAGCATGTCATCCTACGTGATCACACAGCTCCTCGTATGTATACCCCAAGAAGAAGAAAAAAACTGAGTGTATCCAATTGCTCCTAAAGGACACCATATCCAATGATCTAAGTGAAGTGAAATAAACATGAACAAAAAAAAAGATAGGGAAAATATTACAGGTAGTAGTAGTATAGTACACCGACTCAATTCTAATCTAAGGAGAACAATTCACTTACCAAAAAGGGCATAAAAAAGAAAAAACGAAAAAAAAAGATGAAGAGAGCAAAAGCCCCCAATGAAGAAAATTATATGTTCCTTCAATATAATATATAACCTCCTCATAAGAAGCTTTCTTCTAATTGGATTTGTTTTCTCTTTTCTTTGTTCTGTTTACCTCTTCTAGTCGCACTTGATGTTTCTGTAGATCCTCCTTACAAACAGATTTGATCCCAAATACCCGACAGCTCCTTCAAATTTTCACAAGAAGAAGGTTAAGTCAAGTCAATTACACCCACTGAGTTTAGAAGAGAGTTGAGAGACTGAGCTCACCGCAAAGGATTCCAAGGCCAAGACAGAACATCATGGTGTATCCAAAGTAGAAGCTTGTCTGGAAGAATCCGGACATCTTGGTCTTTACATAGTAGTAATAGATGGAGTATAAGTAGACATAGACCGCCGTCGAAGCAGCAGAGAAAAATGAAGTCCATTGCCAGTGATAGTTCTCTGCATTCAGTAGGAAATAAGTTCCCACAATTGTCACACATACCGTCACTATGACTAGTATCACAAAAACCAACAGCATGAATCCATATACATAGTAGACCTGTCGAACAAAAGAAACAATCAATCAGAAAATAGCCAATTCTACTTCAGCTCCTCAAACTTTAGATATAGGTCTACTACAACTAGCCTAGTTCTTGATGTAGCAGATTGTAGCTGTTGTAGGTCTGTTGGCGAGCAGTTAGTGAAGGCAGCATTTACCAATTGGACTGTATTTTTAGGGGTTTGGTCGAGTGTTGTGAGTCTATCATTAATCAAATCTCTCTGATTTGGTTTGGCACGACAACTAGTAGTTTCATAACTTTGTTCTAATCAAAGCAACTACTTTTACCTTGTAATTCCAGAAGGATGTGAAGACAAAGTACATCTCAATGAAGATGCTTCCAAAGGGTAGCAAACCTCCCATCAGGGAGACAACCGATGGAGTCAAGTACCATTTTTTCTCAGGGATTGGACGTGGAATGGTCTTTACACGGCATGGATTGTTTGGAGCACCACTCCAGTTTCTTCCAACGACAGTCCCGAGGAGGGCTAAGGGGAAGGAAATAAAACCCCAAATTACAAACACAACCACCATCGTCCCAAAAGGAATAGCCGCAAGAGATCCATAGAATATGGCAATTGTGTTAAGTAGAAAGCCAATTCCGAAGCACAAAAAGGGGAAGAGAGAAGCTGTGAGGACCATGCACTTGATCCACTGTTTACCTGAATGAATCAGCATTCAAGTTACTTACACAGTAAGAGAGGAAAGAAACATAAAGAGATCCACCAAGTCTTACCCCCGCTTCTTGAGTACATCCCACCGCTCACATAACCAGAGACAAAGGATGTCAATGCATAGCAAACTATGAAAGTCGTGACAATTGCTCCTCTCCTGAGATACATAGAATACGAGGTGAGCAAAATCCATATATATGCAGTCAAAACCAAAGATACTACAAAGACAATAGGGTAAACAACAACACCAAAAACTTGCTCAAAAGAAAATAAGGGCGTAATACAAACCCAACATAGAGAGTTCCCACGATGGCCATTAATATAACAAGAAGAACCAGCAACGCCAACTGTGCACCTGTGCCAACTACAGCTGAGAGAAGAACTAGACTACTTGCTGGCCTGAACACATCTCCATGCACAAGTTTCCAACCAGATTCTTCACTGACATCTCGTTCCTGTGCTCACCAATATTACTGTCAGAAATGGTTATACAGCCTTGCAATTAGAATTTTTTTTTGAAGTGTTCGAAAGCCTAGAGAGTAGAAACAGAAAATAATTGTGCGGCTATTGACAAATACAATGTTGAAGAGACATCACCAAGCTCTCAAGATCATCATCTTCTCGAGCATACTTCGCATAATCATTTCTGAGAGTCCTCATCAATATCATCGAGACCAAACCAGTGAGGAAAATAACCATCATGAATGAGTTAAAGATGGAGAACCAGTGGATCTGCAGAAAAAAAAAAAAAAAAAAAAAAACTCTTATAAAGCTTGAACAGAAATCATCAAGAGATGAATTTAAAGATTTGCTAAATTCTTGTAAGAGTAATTAGGGCTTGCACTTTTGAACAAGTAGAAAATGGGGCATTCAATGCGATACATTATAAATCTGTGAGCAAATCCGAACCAAAGACTATATAGCAGAAGGGTTAAAAACTAATACATTGAACGCTAGAAGTACCTGGTGTTCAAAAAATGGATAATCCAGATATATGTCAAAGCGGCGAGCAAATGTGACATTTGTTGGAATCCATTGCACGGAATAAGTCAAATCTACTGTTCTCCCTGCTTCCAATGGCCTTGGGTTGTCTTGTGTGAGATTAACATGAATGATCTACGATAATAAACAAATAATGAGTGATAAAAACAATTAATGAAGATCACAGCATGTAGTTCACAAAATATCCATACTATTGCTTTATGGAGTAGCAACAACTGACCTGGTCTTTATTGTATTTGACAATAATGTTCTTGTGTGTGTAGAGGACATGCCTGCCATTTTCACTATTTTTTTCAGGATGCAGCTCACCCACAAAGCCTATATCAGTAACAAGACAAAATTTAATCCATCTAAAACTAAAAAAGAGATTGATAAAAGTTCGTTGTTTCAGGTAAGTATACAAAGGTCATACCCCACAAAGGTAGATCATCTGAAGTAAGAACCACCCGATGAAAATCCATGCAATTCATATGCCACATAAAAAAGAGTGAGAAATAAGGTTAGCAATCCAAAGAAGTTACATTCCTTCCATCTTTAATAATGTGAGAAAATATAACCATATGTAAGATTATGTATACCCTACAACTTCAATTGACGTAAATGATATAGTTATGGCAGTGAAGATAAATATAGGGATATTTCAGATTTGCATGAAGATATAATAATCTAAAGCAAACTAAGCAAAAACAAAGAGTTTCTGAATTTTATATAGTAGGAAACTGCAACATCTTTTCTCTGAAATGTGGAACATACCCATAAAAAATTCAAACCAGTAGCTAGATTCAATGGCATCTTTAAAGTGCTTGACCTTAGGTTCATCAAGTTCAAGCCGACAGATGACATTTCTGTCCACATTCTCTGTGGAAAACAGAAAAAGGTATCGTAGTTAGGGACAAGTAAGACAACTGGTATGAAACAGAAGCTAGTATGAGAATTAAAACATACTCAAGAACTTTATCGCAACTTCACTGTCAATCACTCATTTCCACCAAGAACTTCACCAAGACCACCCCATTTGTGAACATTGTTTCCAGATGGGCGACAAAATGGAAGACTGTAATAGTTGTACGTTTCTTGTGGATTATTATATGGACCAACTTTGTTTACCCACAGGGTAACCTGTTCATCGGCTTGATACTGAAAAAGGCGAAAGCAAAAATCTGGTTGGAATTGAAGTACGATGTATATACAAGGTTAACTTTACTACCACTAGCGAGAATAAGAAAACAGAAGGAGCAAAAGCATTGAAAGCCTGTATCTTATGATCTCCAGTATCACAAAAGTCAAGAACAATTTTGGGCTAAAACTAAGGCAAGTGTGACCTCTTTCAATATCAGAATTTAGATCAAATGAGATAACTTTTTACTCTTACTTGTCCCGACCTCAGAATTAAAGGATCTACATGTCGTAGATGCTGCATCCCCCAAAACAGATAAACCCAACTAGAAATTGTAGGTGCATATCTCACTTATACTGATCTCAAATTTGTCATAAGCGCCCAAAAAAATAGATATTCACTTCAGAGATCAGATCACTCAGCGAAAATGATTATCAAATGCAAGTCAATTACATCACTCAGCATTGATCCACGTGTTTGAATATCAAAAAGACTACCTAGGTTTCTGAGTATCAAAGAAACGAGAATTTTAATTCCATATAAAAACTAATGATAAAGCTGAGATTGGGAGAATTACAATGAATAAAAAAGAAAATTCTCCTAGACTTTCAACGAATAAGCAATTGGATGGAAGCTCGAGGATTTACCCCTCCGAAAACTAACAGATCCATACAGGAAAAAAATGCAATTGCAAACAACATGCAAATCACGAGATCTAGGGAGACAATACTCGATTCGAGCTGCATTAAAAACAAAAAATACGACGGGAGATCCGACTCAAACCTTATGATCTGAATCCGATGCGTACGTAGGTGCGAGAAGAGAAACGAAAAGAAGGAATACGACGGCGGAGGAAGACGGCATCGCGAAAACCGGCGGAGGATGAGATCTGAGGAAGACAGAGCGCGACCGAGACAGAGAGAGATCCTCAGCTCAGTGTTTTTCACTTTGTAGAGATTTTGGGTAGAACAAAAATTATAAGGCTAAGTTACAACTTCTTTTTGCCCGATTGATTGGGCCCTTTCTTTTACCGATTTATTGGGCCATATAAAGACCAATATGTGTTGACAATGATAGAAAAAAGGATTTTATTCACTTTAGAATTCTTAGAGATAGGTAGCTACCGGTAGTTTTAAGTAGGAAAAATATACTTATATAATTCATTTTATTTTATAAATTAATAAGATAATTTTTTAAGTTATTTAGATAACCTATTTTTGCGAATGGCATATAGTTTAGTGGCAAGCGGTAAGTCCACTTAAACCAGTATATTTGCATAACCCAGGATAGAGTTCTCCTACCTACATTATGTAAGAATTTGGCTATTGCGCTGGCCAGTTGTGACCCAATATAATCTGCCATTGACAAAAAAAAAAGATAACCTACTTTTTATAAAATGTATTCAATTTTCCTATATTTTTTAATTGTTTTGTTCACGTTTACTACAAAAAATAATCTTCAACGTTTTTTTTCTTTTTATAGTTTCTCCAGATTCAAATTCTCCGGTTTGTTTAAGATTAAATTTTAGGTTGTGTTACAATTGAAGGTGATTGATTAATCTGCTGGAGAATTATGTTATGTTTCATTTGATTTAAGTTTTTTTCTTTTTGATTCTGCAATAAACCATGAAGTTTTCATTAAGTATTGAGTCAACACACCCTATTATACTGAGCGACCGATCCTAATTAAATTTGCATCAAAATATTTCGCAAGTCGTACAAATCGATCGGTCCCTACATGGATAGATTGATCGATCCAATGTCTCTAGAAAACGTAACATTTCCAGAGATGTACAAATTGATCGACTTGCACATGGACCGATAAGTTAGTACTACTTTGGAAGTGTTAAGTCCTCCAGAGACGTCTGAATCGATTGATCCGTGTAGGGAGCCGATCGGTTTATACCTCTCTGGAAGTGTTACGTTTTTCTCCAAGTCTCACTTATCACCAATTACTCTTTTCTTGTATACAAATCTGATTAATTTTAGTGAAAATCGGTAGTAGATAATGTTTAAGAAACTAAATGATTAAACATTAGAGAATATCAAAGTTGTTTTAAGATGATCGATCATCATACATCTAGAAAGACTTTGAGAAAACAACATGGAACGAGTAAACGAAAAATACCTAAAGTTTCAACAAAGCAATTGATCGATCAGTATCTATTGTGTAATTGGTCCGATAATTTTTTTTTCAGACTTATAGGAAATATGCCAAAAACCAGGTAGACTTGCAGGAAGTCTGCCAAAAATCTGGCAGACTTGCATGAAATCCGCCAAAATCTGGCAGACTTGCAGGAAGTCCGCCAAAATCTGGCAGACTTGCAGGAAATTTGCCAAAATCTGACAAACTTGCACGAAATCTGTCAAACTGAAAGATTTCAATATCGCAATCCTCAACCAAATAGTTTTGTTTTGTTGTTACATGAAAATCTGTAAGCAATGAATCCTATTGACATAATTAAGATTTTCTGTTTCTTTCACCATGATTTTCAAATTGTTGACAAGTGAGACAAATTTTTATCAATATGTAAACCTTTAAAAGGTAAAAATATTTTTTTTTGGATACTTAAAAGATTGTCTATAGCTGGTTAAGATTATTCATATCTAACCAAAAGTATTTATTTTCTTTATCTAAAAACTATAAAATTACAAATTTTCTATTTTATTAGTCAAAAAGTTATTTTGTTCATTAAAACTAGAGAGAAAAAGTGGGTTATATAAATAATTTTTGTAAAGTAGGTTATTTAAGTAATTTATAAAATAAAGTTGGTTATTTAAGTAAATTTTCCT
>JAKUCM010008043.1:0-14507 GCA_023374145.1 Lepidium sativum
ACAACTACAACTTATATTCGATCCCACTACACACCTAATTTCCTACAGGTACTGTAACCCTAAGCTCGATATCAGCTACCCGCCTCTTTTTTGACAATGACGTTGATGACACCAAAGGTTTTTTCAAAAGGTATATTCTCTGATGCTATTGCATGATTACCATCATTTCCCAATGATAGCCAATTCGACACAAACATAACAACAAAAACACATTTCAGCTTATCTCAAAGTGACAAAAAACCTACGACTGTTTCAAGTGCATCATCCTCCATCACAAAACTGGAAACTGTTACTATCAAAGAATTACAACAGTGTCTGCAAAGTGAAACTCCATAGGTAAGTCCCTTTTTCAAAACCGATAACCCTAAAAGTTCTAAAATCTATAACACAGTCGTCGAGATTATTAATTACTTTCCAATGACAAACAAACAAGGCGGCAAACTTTATCTGTCTTGCTACAATAGATGCCATCGACGAACAATATAGTTGGTACTACATCTTGTGTAGTAGCTGTAACACAAAGTTGGGAAAATCCGGCTCCTCATTCTACTGCAACACGTGTCTAAAATACAACAATGTCGGCCTCATCAGGTTTGCACACTATGCTTTCATTTGAAAAGGACATGTCCAACATAAACACAAACTAAACAACAAATAATTGTATCCAAATGGATGTGTAGGTACCGCTTTGAAGTAAGGGTCCATGACCATAACAAAGACACAACAACATTTGTGATTTTTTGATCGTGAAAGGACAAACTTTGCAGGACGGAAAACTTCTGAAATTATAAATGCATTCATCGAGGTATATTCAATGCCCTTGCACCTCAAAAACACACCTACACCTTCCATACAAGTAATAACCAAACTTTGTTACCTTTTTACCCAGGGAGATGATAACAATGAAACACTAAAAACTAAAACTCTTGAAAGCTTAAAACACATTATTGGCCAAACTTGCAAATTCCATATCAAAGTGTCAATGTACAACTTCCTAGGTTCACGTCAAACTTTCACTGTCTCCCGTATTATTTCAAACGACGTTGGCTTGAACGACGAGGCGTCAGGAATAAACAACCCCATATCTGCTGACTGTGCAATTATTTCCAAGGCTCGAAACACACATCCAAACGAAATATCCGATGAAGACGTGAAGAACGAGAAGCGCCCCGTCTAAACAACTAAACCAGCTTATTCACCTCAAATTACAAGTTGTTTCTTTGATTTAGTTTAAAACCATTCTCAATGTTACAAGTTTTGTCAATTTCCTGTCCCTTCATACTATTCACAAGTTCCATCTTATTTCCCCTTTTTTGGTTTAACGTTGCACTAATACGAGATCACCTTTCTATAAAATTACTTCCACTCAATATTCATTACTATCCAAATGTTGTGTTTTGTTGAATACGCAGTACATTAATAAAGTCATCCAAAGTTTATTGGATCTATCATGACACAAACCTGCAAATGGCTTCATTAATCCAAGGTGTATATAATGTGTTGATAAAGAGATTGCATGAAACAAAATAATTTATTGTAATGTAAGATGAACTATATTTATCTTTATTTTTTACATATTTAAAAAACCTAAATTGAATATGAACCGAGTCAAAGAAAAAACTTAAATAGGTTTCTTTAAAATAAAATTTCTTTAGAATAAGCAATTTTCATAATATATTATATAATCAATTAGTTTATATAGCATAATTTAGTTATTATATATTTTTAAAAAATACTAATATTAAACCGTTTATTATATATCTACATTTTGTCATTCATAAATCAAAACCCTCTAATTACCTAAAACTGAACCTTCTTCTTCGTCCAATTCTTCATCTCTTTTTATTAACTAAATCCATTTCGGTTTTTTTAAAACAAATCTTTGAAATAAAGATTTTGTTTTACATTTTAAATATATTTATGGACCAAAAACTATATAATATGTAACTTAATCTTCGTTATTCGAATTCGAAAGACCTTTGAATGTCTATATTACACGTCGGTTGATTTACAGTGATGAATTTGTTTAATCTTCTATTGAAACTATACATATTCACCAATTTTGAATGTCCATAGTTACTTTTTATTCTTATTTTTTATACTATCCAAAATAATTGGGTTGAATATCTTATATACATGTCATTTTTCTGTTTAGTTAATCCAACTAATAATTCTGATATCTATAATTTGTTCCCTTTCTCTTAATTTAGACAAACTATAAAAGGATTTGAGGTTATTGTATCTTATCGATCTAATTATTCGAAAAGAATAACATCTTATGCAATTTGGATATTTCAATGACATAATTTTATAAATAAATACTACTTCATAAAACATATATTCTTAAATTGTTTTTCAGATAATATTATAAGTATGATTTTCAAATAATTTCACACATGTATTTTTGATCTTTAAGTAATAAATAAAACTAGACCAGAATCATGATTGAAGTCTGCTTCGTAACTATAACTCATAACTGAAAAATTGTACTATCGGCCTTCAAACATTCAAAGGACGAGATGCCATTAATAATCTAGCATGCAACCACATCTACCACCATGCTTGCATAATAAGTTGGTAACGTAAATAAAAATTGTCTAATATATAGGGCAACATATCTTTAATTTTACCATTCCAAATAACAATAAAATTATCCATTTCTCATGCACATATCTTTCAGTTCAGAAATACAACGAAAATCACAAAATTTGACAAGTTACCCAACAAATAAACTACACATAAATGTTTTTAAATAAAAAACCGGGCGTACCCCGGTCGATCCCCTAGTATGTATAAGAGCAACCTTTATTATAATTAACGTCCCAAATTGTGACAAACATGTTGGGCTTTAAAAGAATAGAAGATAATAGGTTGGGCTTTCGTAAAAAAACCCAGAAAAACAAATCATCAATATAAATGAAACAGTGGGCCAATTTTCCTCAGAGAAAATGGGCCTTGGGCTGGAGATATCTAAATTCAGCAGTCCTTTGACTAATAACGGTTAGCGAAGACTCTGACGTCCTTTTCTTGCGGCCCACATCACTCTTACTGAATCACATGTTTTGTATTTGTCGTTTCTTGGGCAACAAGTTCTGCTGACATTTAAATATTTATTTATCTTTTACAATTGTACCGAATATTCAACACCATTAACTTTTTGTTCTTTTTTTGATTAAATCAATAGCTATATAGCCATCGTGAACGGTCCTAAGAATTTCTTTTATCTCGAAGCAGTCTTCGTATGTTAGAGCTCAGACTATTCTAATAATAAACGTTTGTGGCTGCTAAAAAAGAAATTCAGAGTTTACTATAAATATATGAAAATCTTCCATTTATTTTGGAGATAAAGAAGAATTGTGCCACCTGTCATTTCCAAATCCGTCACGTAGGTTTTTCTCAGTAAATACAGTAACAAAGGCGGCTTGTAGAAGAGTTTGTTTCGATTTGTTTTGTCGATTTCAAGACTAAAATATCATGTTTTGGATCAAAAACCTTGTAAGAATCTCTCCGACTACTTCATCTGTCGGAAATGTGTTCAGAAATCCACAATCTTACACTCTCTCGTCTCGTTTCTGCACTGCTCTACAACACGAGACCGAGACGGTTCAAGCAAAGGATGTAGTTAATGGGTTAGAGCCACAACGTTACGATGGTTTGGCTCCGACTAAAGAAGGAGAGAAACCGAGGGTTCTGGTTTTAGGGTCTGGTTGGGCTGGTTGTCGGCTTATGAAAGGGATTGATACGAGTATTTACGATGTTGTTTGTGTCTCTCCTAGGAACCATATGGTCTTCACTCCTCTATTGGCCTCTACTTGCGTTGGTACACTAGAGTTTAGGTCTGTTGCAGAGCCAATATCTCGTATTCAACCGGCGATTTCACGAGAACCTGGTTCTTATTACTTCCTTGCTAATTGTTCCAAACTTGATGCTGATAATCATGAGGTAATTCGAAAAGTTTCGCTTAATCTTTGTTTCTTATTTCTCAAATTTGTGTATTGGGTTTGTTGTTATTAGTTTCTCCGTTTGTTAAGAATAGGAAAGGTTTAATCTTGGTGAAGTACTTGAAATTGGGGAAAAGTTTTGCAGACGAGTCTATTTTTTCTTTTGAGATTTTTATTCAATTTGTGCAATGTACCAGAAGATTGTGTGTTTAGGCCTTTTGTTTGTGTGTTTGAGGTCCTCCTGTTTTTGGTTATTAGGTGCATTGTGAGACTGTTACTGAAGGATTAAGCACATTGAAGCCATGGAAGTTCAAGATAGCTTATGACAAATTGGTACTAGCTTGTGGTGCAGAAGCATCAACATTTGGAATTAATGGTGTCTTAGAAAACGCCATTTTCCTCCGTGAGGTTCACCACGCTCAAGAAATTCGTAGGAAGCTTCTTCTTAACCTCATGCTCTCTGATGTTCCAGGTATAAACAGCTCATTTTTTATCTACTTATATTAGTTCTGAATGATGAACTAACTCATTACAGGCAAATTCACATAAATGAAACATTAGGCATATCTGAAGAGGAGAAGAAGAGGTTATTGCATTGCGTTGTTGTTGGAGGTGGGCCAACAGGAGTTGAGTTTAGTGGTGAATTGAGTGATTTCATCATGAAAGATGTTCGCCAGAGATATGCTCATGTGAAAGACGACATTCGTGTCACTCTGATTGAGGTTTCTAGCTAATGACTGCATCAATCAAAGAGTGTTGCATACATATATGATCAGTGTCACTTATATGAAACTCTGACCACTGTTTATTTCCAGGCAAGGGATATACTTTCTTCTTTTGACGATCGTCTCAGGCACTATGCAATCACGCAGTTAAACAAGGTTATTATAATTCATCATCAAAATGCAAACTGTATTTACTTCATTTTGAGAGCATATGTTGAAGATATGCTGCTAGTTTTGACTTCAGTCTGGAGTGAAGCTTGTCCGTGGGATTGTGAAAGAAGTGAAGCCTCAGAAGCTAATTCTTGACGATGGCACAGAAGTTCCTTATGGTCTCTTAGTTTGGTCAACAGGTGTTGGTCCATCTTCATTTGTGAGATCTCTTGGTCTTCCAAAAGATCCAGGTGGAAGGTAATTCCAATATCACAACAAAAGTTGATCTCTCTCTTTTTGTTGCCCCATAAGATCAGTTTCTGATCTTTGATCATTCTGTTTGCCATAGGATTGGAATTGATGAGTGGATGCGTGTTCCTTCTGTACAAGACGTATTTGCAATTGGTGATTGTAGTGGATACCTCGAGAGCACAGGAAAATCAACACTTCCTGCTCTTGCACAGGTCTTTGATGTTGTAACAGAATCCATTTTCTTTTCCTGGTTTTCTACTCAGAGCAATTACAATGTGAGTCTCTTATGTAATGAAGGTCGCTGAGAGAGAAGGAAAATACTTGGCGAAACTGTTGAACGCGATGGGAAAAGCTGGAGGAGGAAGAGCTAATAGTGCAAAGGAAATTGAACTTGGAGAAGAGTTTGTGTATAAGCACTTGGGAAGTATGGCCACCATTGGTAGATACAAAGCTCTTGTTGATCTCCGTGAGAGTAAGGTATGCAACATTCACTCAAAACAAACTCTGTAAAAACACAAAGTATAGATAGCTAACTTTGAGTTCTGAGTTTGCTTGTACAGAAAGGAAAAGGAATATCAATGGCGGGTTTTGTGAGCTGGTTCATATGGAGATCTGCCTATTTGACACGAGTTGTCAGCTGGAGAAACCGTTTCTATGTCGCTATCAATTGGCTCACTACTTTTGTCTTTGGTCGTGACATTAGCCGAATCTGATGATCCAAATCTCCCCCACTCCTGTGCCACGTCCTTCTCTCTGTCTCTCTCTTGTATACTCAATGAGAATGATTCTTATTATTTTATCAAATATCAAGTCTTTATCATAAATCTACAAAAGTGAAGATGTTTTTAACGGAAATCGAACATTAAAAGAAAGAGTTAAAGTATACATGTTACATCCCAAATCCTATAATTCGATAAACATAATATACAAACTCGGTTACAGAGGAGATGGTTTAATTCAACTAGAATTGGCAAAAACCTAAACTCAATAAGCCAAAAAAGCTTGTGGCAAATTGGTACTCCTAAAACAACCCTATGCATGTACCAAGTTCTAGCTCAGTCATTATACATTTTAATTTACACAGACCAAAAAAGATTTTGTTGACAAAACAATCAGAGGATAATGACTGTTTATTACCTCGTTTATATATATGTGTGTAATCATCAAGTCACTTCCACTTCTGCCGGCAACTCTACTTTGGCAGCTTCGCTGCTAGACGCAACCAGCTTCACGACCAACATAGGAATTAAACCGTACTTCTGTCTAGCTTCAGCAAAGCTTGGAGCAAGAACTGTTTGCATCCATTGATAAACTCTTTCCTCTTCTTCATTAGATGATAATGATGACCATGAAGCAGCTAGAATTTGAATGAGTACTTCGTTATCAATCTCTAGATGTGTTTCAGATCCAAAGCACCGCTCAAAATGTGACAAAATCTTCTCTTGAATCTTCTTAGCTAACCCATCAAAGTTAACTGGTTTAAACGTCACTTTTCCGTCTATTTGTGTAATGAATTCATCGAGCCAAGCGTTCCGGTCCTCTGTCTCATGATCAAAGCTAACTTCTGTTTCATTCACTGGAAGATTCAGATCTAGATATGAACGTTGAGCCTTCACTGAACGCAGCTCTGTTTCTGGCTCATGTTTTCTTTTATTTACCCCAGTTTTAGAAGTCTTGACTAATTTTATCTGCAGTTTCCAGCTTCTAGCGCTAAGAACTCTTTCCTCAGAAAACTTCGCAGGTTCAATAACATGATCAGTAGCATTCTTCTTGGCATTCCCAGAGGTTGCAACAACAATTACATTTTTCATACTGATTACTCTTCCGTGTGAATCACGGAGTCTCCCTGTACTCACAGCTTCAGACAATCTGACTTGGTCTGGGAACTCAGCTTTATCCACGTTTTCTAATAAAACAACAGAGTGCGGTTTCCTTGATAACTCATGGGCAATGTAATCAACGACCGTTTTGCCTCTGAATTTGTCATCAAGGGAAGAGTGATCTGCCTCAAAATCCACACTGATGCAATTGCTACCAAAGAAGACTTCAGAAAGAGCCAGAGCTACTTTCTTCTTCCCGACTTTATCAGGTCCAAGAAGAGCCAGCCAAATTCCACTTCCTCTGTTTCTTCTCGTGGAGTCACTTTTGCATTCCCATATAATTTGGCTTATTGAATTCACAGCGTCGATCTGCCAGGCGACTTTATGAGAAAGTATCTCTCTTAGAGACTTGAAATCTTTCTGATCTTTATGTTCTGAAGAAGAGTTTAGAGTCACCAGCAGTGGCTTCTCTCTGGTTGCTTTTGATTCCTGGCGATCTGATGCATAGATTACTCCCAACCCTAGATCTGTAGTAACACAGCTCAGAGGTGAACTCACCATGCGGTTAGTCACTGGTGTTGTGAGATCTTCAACAGGTTTTGGCTTTGAGATTGGCAGATTCGGCAGTTTACGCGCCTCTAGAAAGCTTTCAGTAGTTCTGCTTGATATCCCGAGACAGTTTTGCTCAGTTGGCATTTTCATACTCTTCTCGGTCTGAATTGGTACTTGCGGATTCACGGGCTGAAAACGGGCATTAGGAAAAGCAGGAGTTGGATGGATACTTTGGCATATGTTATCCCATTTCTTCTGCAGAGCTGCACTTTGAGAGGCTAATGTATTAGCGTCATCTGAAGCCTGCACTGAATCAAAACTAAAATCTCTCAAGATATTTCATTAACACCACTATAAGCCATTGAAAATGAGGAAGAGACTGATAAAAGCGCACCTTACTGCTGCCTGTTGTTCCCTTGTCTAACTCGGTCTCTGCAACCCGTAACCAAGAGGGTAACTTCTCGGAACATTTATCAGCCAAAGAGAGACTCGAACCAGCCTTAACAACAGCTGCAATTTCTTGCAAATACTTCTCGTTGCAGAGGTGACATCTAGAGACCGTTTGATTTATCGTGCTACTCATCGGTACTCTGAAATCTGATGTAGACGAAAAGAACCCTCCAAACGGAACAAAAGATCCCATCAAGCTGTAACCAACAGAGAATCATACTAATATTTATGAGGAACGTAATCAATACGCAAACGAAAATTATAGTTTTGAGCTAAGACCGAACATCATGCCCAATATATAATGCCAACTTCCAGAGTCCAGACAAATGAGAGGAGGGATAAAGGTGAGAGAGAACGAAGTGCCATGATAGTGGATATGTTAAAATATTTGAGTTTATGTTTTCTCGACACTGACACGATCAATAAACTATTCCCACAGTGATGTTTCGAGTTACTTCAGCCATATTTCAGATGTATATAAAATTCAGTTTACAGTCTAAATGTTAGTGCAAATTGCAAAAGCATACCTTGATTTTGGATAAACCCCTTGACTCGAGGGTTTAGAGGATGTGATTGGAAGAACTTGAAGGTCCCAATCCTTCTCGATCGTAGGAAACCGATTGACAAGCTTCGTGAATGTCTCGTTACTCGAGGCGCACCCAATGAACCAAAGTTTTTTACTTTGATGTTTCAGCAAATCGGAGAGCTTTGACACCAAACTATCAAGAGAATTAGCTTCACTGATTAAGACTTTGATCTCTCCCAGATTAAGAACCAATCCCGACTTTGAGCAATTTTGCTCTACAATTCTTCCCAAATCATCGAGTTTCACTCGAATCTCCTCGTTGTTTTTCGATCCATCGGCTAATATTTCACTAATCTCCTTCTCTATGCTAATCACGCTCAACCCGTTAATATCCATAGGAAGAACCCCAAGCTTCCCTTCGTTGATCATATTCGTGAAATTTTGAAGAGCTTCATTAGCGCAATTACCAACAAGTAGAGGGTTTTTCTTCTTCTCTTTCCGGCCTAAAACTTCTCCGATTCTCCGAGAATTCTCATCGAAACCATTACTCCCAGAAAACGAGAACTCACGACTTGGATCTGAATTGGGAAGATTACAGAGGAAGAGAGGCGGACATCGTCCACGTGAGAACCGGGAAGAGAATTGCGTAACCGGAGGATGAAGCACATCGAGCTTAATATCGGAGCTCCGAAACCCAGCTTCACCGAAAACCCGATTGACAATCGGATCATCGAGAATCGATAATATGAAATACTTCAACTCAACTTTCAAAACCGTCGTTTGACATCCAACGGAACTAGAGTGAATCTGCTGAAGATGATAAGTCTCAGGGTGCCGTCTCTGGTTCGCCTGAGACCGTTTGATCGCCGCCATGAGCGAATTAGAAACCGGTGGATCTTCCTCCGTCTCCGGAGACTTCGACGACGGTAACCTCTCCAAAGATACACCAACACAAAGCTCTAAAGCTCGGAATTGAAGTCGCGACGAGTAAGGAGTACTTCGAGAAGCGCGTGAGACACAAACTTCCCGGAGAATTGAATTCGGCATAGCTAAAAGAGCAGAAACCGCATGAAGTGATGTTGTTTGAGCATGAATTCTCCGACGAGCCACCGTAACAGCATCGTCAAGAGCACGAGCAGCTTCCTCTGTTAAGCATTCTCTGGCCGTAATCACCGGCGTCGGCATCGCCGGGAAAAAAAGCCAAATAATCAGAAAAAAAAAAATTCACCAAACAAATTTCTTCTCCAATCAAACCAACCCACTTTATCTCTCACCAACAAAAATCAGAATTTCCACAAGAATAAAAACAAAAGCTTCCAGAAAGTAAAGTAGTGAAAAAGTTCAGATAATATAAAAGAAATCAAGCGTGAAAATTCTGGAAATGATTTTAATCGGAAAAGGTGAATCAAAAACCTCTTATTAGTCTCTTTAGCTTAAAAGTTAGGGTTAAAAATAAAATAAAAATAAAAAAGGATTGGGTTTGCAATTGCATCAATCCTAAATCTTACGCTTGGATATGAACAGACTTATTACAGAGAGAGTCGTTGTTTTGGTAGTATATTGATTGTGGGCTCCTCCAATATTTTGTGCTTTTATTCTCTTTTTTGTTGGCTAACTATTGTGAAAAAGGTTCTTATTATAAAATACTAGGTGAGTGCCCGCGCTACGCGGCGAGATCCTTTTTAATTTATGTCATTTTGTTGTAATTTTTCTTTTATTTTAGGAGAACTATGAGAAGTTTATTACGGAAAGAGAAACAAATGTTTTAAATATTGATGAACAATATTTCGGCTGAATATTTTGTCAACAGTCGAGACTACTTTGATGAATATTGGCCATGTTGAAGTTGTTGAACTTGTTCTTCTTGGTTCCTTTCTGTACAATATAGAAACACTGAAATTACAGCATTGAAGTCTTACGTACATCAATATGGGTATTTATTGTATATGAAATTACATGTGGCATGATAGTGAAGATTGTTGAAAATCTCTTTGTATACGACATTTTTAATGACTGATTTGTTTTCTTTTTGTGTGGTGGCACTCCAAATTCGTAGCCCTTCTGTTGATATGACGCGAGATAAAACAACATAGAGTTGGCCATGACTGAATACATGCTTGGGTAGATAGATACCCACAGTTTGTAAACTTTGGCCTTGACTTTTGTTTATTGTCATTGCATAACAAACTCTAATAGGGAATTGTCGTCTTCGCATTTTGTATGGAAAATTTGTATTTGCCGTTGTCATGATGATCCTTGGTATAAGCACCTTTTTCTTGACATTGGTACAGGTTAGTACCTCTGCTTCAAGTACCTTTTTACGTAAACGAGTAACAAGTAGTCTAGTCCCGTTGCATAAACCTTGCTTTTGGTTTATGTTTCTTAACAATATGATTGGGGCATACTGCTTCAAAGGTAGGTGATGATTTGGTAATCCTGAACACTTGAGTGCATTTAGGTACTCTGTAGTGTATACAAGGTTAACTCCATCAAGGTCATCATCATCAGCGATACTGTCAGCACTAAGATACTCTTTCATGTCACCTCCAAATTTTACTAAGAAGAAATCATTTAGCTTATCAATAGTTTCATTCCTTGGTGTTATGATGGCACAACCTCGCAGATATACACAGTTTTGGAAAGAGTTTTCGAGATTTGGGAATGTTGCTTCCTGCATTTCTCTCATTGAGTTTTCTCCTTTTTCCAAGAGTAATGTGTCTTCGATCTCTATGTAGTAATTTTCTAGAGAAGCTTCGTTCAGAGTATTGACACTTTTAGCCTCGCCATTCCCAACTTGTAAAATCCATGCAGCAAAGTTTTTTTCGTCTTGCTTCATTCTCATGTTTTTGGTAAGAGTGGCAACGTAACAACTTTGCTAAATGTAAGATCTATTAAGTGTTGCGAGAATTGTATCTTGTCTGCTTCCTTGTGAGATGACTGGTAATATTTGTCTGAAATCTCCACCTAACAAAATTGTCTTTCCTCCAAAATAGTTTTGCTTCTGCATCTAGGTCGGTAAAACTCATGATTTCTCTTAATGTGCGATATAATGCTTCAAAAGTGTGACGATGTGTCATTGGTGCTTCATCTCATATGATTAGATCTACTGTCTCAACCAATTTGCGAGCATTGTTCTTGGTTTGATATCACACATCGAGTCTTCATGGAGATCTATTGGTATTTTAAATCGAGAATGAGCAGTTCTTCCTCCTGGTAGAAGCGTTGCGGCTATACCTTAAGTTGCAACAAGGATGACTATACGTTTTTTGGATCGGAGTTTGGAAATTATTGTCCTATAAATATAGGGTTTTCCAGTACCACCTGGGCCATTAACGAAAAATAGTCTTCCTTTGCAGTTGATGATTGAATCCATGACTGCTTCGTAAACGGCAAGTTGCTCTTCATTTAGGTTGGACAACAATTGAATGTGGTTAGCTCTTTCTTCATCTTTATTGTAACTTAACTCATCCTGTACCATTGAGTACAATTGAATGTTGATGATCTGTAATCTTGTAGTGAGAATAGGTGGGGACAACCTTAAAGTTGTTAAGTATATAAACGTTGCCTTCTTCGAGCTAGTTTTTGAATTTCTCCATGCGACGGTGGTAGATAGACCCTTGCATTACGGTTTCCTGAATATGTATGGATAAGCGAAAAGGATGTGTAAAGTACTGAACATCGATGGGAATGACTTTTGTACATTAAGTATATTAGTTGAAACATAGAAAACTATATTAGCACATTTTATGTTAAAAGAAAACGTTAAGCAGGTAGAGCACATAATTACTTTGATTTTTGTTGTAGGTAAGAACCATTGGTAGAGTTTTATGTTAGTGGAGATGTTGGTTACATCCTTTTTATCAAAAGTGAACCCATAATAGACGACTTTCATACCTTTTCATTCAATAGTAAGAAATCAAGGCTGATGAGAACTCTGTTCTGTTTGGGGTTTCGTGCCTCCCACATACGTAAAATGCGGACCATGACATGCTGCATTGTTTTCCCCACAACAAGTTCAGTGAGAGGTATGTTTTTTGGAATGAGAGCAGAGAAATTTGGTGTTTGAGAAGCCATATGATAGTAATTTAGGATGAATTACTGGAGATAGAACAAGTTGTTGTCATGTACGATTATATAGATATGAGTTGGGAGAGTTGAGTAGTCACTGGATGCTTTAATTGTGTGTTCATAGTAATTAAGATATGTGTTAATTATTTTCTTGTAGTTGTAAGTGTAGGAAGAGAAACAATTAAACGTTATACTTTCTTATTTGTACAAAGGTGAATGGATTAACAGAATTCAATACATTTCAACCTTAACATTGAAACTTTTGGAATTCCAAATGAAATTTATTGTGTTTTTACCTTAAATTTAATTATAAGAATGACTCCATAGTAATAAGAGAGAAATGTATATAGTGATTTAAGTTAATAGTTGAAGTGAGTTAATGTCTTTTAATGTAGAATAATTGAATTATTGTATTGTTAATGTCTCGTGAAGAGTATTGGTTACTTGAAGGTTAAGTAGTGTTGACAACTCATCATTTTTAAGTTTCAACATCACGTATCTTTTTAAGTAAAGTAACCAATGGAATTATTTTATAAATCCAAGTCATTTAATACTTAAGACTATGTTCAATGATTTTTGTATACATCACCCAAATTCAGAACAAGACGATACAATAGACCATCGTTGAAGGAGAAAAAGAAAGATAATTAGACTGTGACTAAACATGTGTCGTAAAGTACTCCAGCCTTCTGAAACAAAGGTAAAACTGAACTGAAACCTCTACTTATATGAACTTATTTGTAACAGAACATAAAAACGTGACATCCGTTTGAACACAAAGCATAATTATTGTTGATAATAGAAGAGATAATACAAAATGACCCGATTTAGTTACAAACATTAGTAAAACTTTGTGATTGAAAAACAAGAACGTATTAAACATCACAGTACCAGACTTCAAATATGCTTTGTGATATAACAGTACATGACAAACTCTGCATATAAATAAGACAGAACGACCATACATATCAATGGTTTCAAAAGAGACATAAGAGTAAAAACGTATCAGCTAACATGTGTTGGAAATTCTTGTAGGTTATGGATAGAGTTGTGGTTAGATTCGTGAAGAGTAATGGTTACTTGAAGGTTAAGTAGTGGAAAGGGAAGTTAGTTTTTGATGAGTTGGATTAATCAAGCAATTTAATTGGTGTTTTTTAGATTATGTGTCATGCTGATGTGTCAGCCCCAGAAAATACAACCCTACTTTTATATATATAATTATTATTTTTATAAAAAATTAATTTTTATTTATTTTAATTAAATGATTCAATCAAAATCACTCCTCTCAATTCTTAATTGGGTTTTAAGAAACATCTCTTAATTCACAGATAATATGTATTTTATGATGATAAATTATTAAGTTTTTTACCCACATGATAAAAGCTACAAAATATATAATTATTTGATTCTTTCTCCATCTTTTTCCTTTCCCATCATATTATTTCGATTGCTTTTTCATCACATATCTGATTTGACAGTAGCTCTTTATCGCCCAATTTGTTTTTAATGATAAAGATAAAACATATATTCAAAGTTGTGTGAATGTAAATTCTTCATTGTTTTTCCTATGAGGGAATAACATCTCTTTGTTTCTTTTTACGTTTCATAAATAGTAAAATAAACAAAACATGGTTTATGATCAAAAGAGAAATTGGTAGATAAAGAAAGAAAAGTCAACATAATAATAGAAGAGAAAAATAGAAAAAAGAATCGAGTGGTAGACAATGACTAAACTTTATAAAAAGATTAGGTGAATGTCATAAAGAGAGATTAAAGGTCCAAACATCAAACCTTCTTTATGCTTTTCTTTGCGTCATTGTCATTTCTCATCCAATAAAGTCACTTGTTTTTTTATTTTTAGTTTCACATTACTTTACACATCCTTTATTCTCGATTGCAAAATCTATCTTTTTTATTCACCAGACAGTGTAGATTTGTTGGTCTCAAACTTAAGATATCAACACTTGTGTAGTAGGTTTATTGGAAAAGACAATTTTCATTCTTTGTTTGGACAATTTTATAC